>DWTW01001558.1:0-12400 GCA_018246275.1 Papilio slateri
TAGTTAATTTATAGAAGAAGGTGGCAAACGAGCTAGCGGTACACCCGATATTAAGTAACCGCTACCCATAGGCATCCGCAACAAGCTAATGAATTGCAGTTGCGTTGTTTAATGGACGGAGAAGGTGATAAACAGGAAAAAGGATATTTCCTTTTCCTATCCTCCCCCGTCAAAACCTCGTCCTCTTTCCATCCTCTCCTTATTAGAAAAGGATGGGAAGGGTAAGAAGACTGGATTTGGGCCTCCGGCACCTCACTCATCAGTGACTGGCCACACGCTGGCCCATTCGTGCAGCAGATGTTGTTGCGTTGTTCTACCACTGTTCAAATATTTGGATATATATGTATAATTAATTTTATTACTAGTATTTTATTACAAGCTAGGTACTGAAAATAAGTCAAATGTATTTTTCGTAAGATATCATAAATATTGGAATTATGTCATTCGTCCTTGTCATACAAGTTCTGTATATTATTTTGCGAACAACCGGCCTCCCAAGAGATTGCTTACCCATATCAAAAATACAGCGCTGACTCGACCAATGTGATCAATCTTAAATTCAAAGCAAACTTTCCTTTGAAATAACTATAATATTTATTGGATTTGAATTGAAATATGTAAATGATTACATTAATGCACAAAAGGACATATTACCAAGAGATTAATTAGAGAAGACAACGGTACGATCGCCAAGATTTATACGAAAGGTATATTTATAACTAGCTGTTCCCGCGACTTCATCCGCGAATTCAATACAAAATGTACTTAACGTTCGTAGAATGTGTAAAAAGTCTATGATTAGATATTTTTCGTAGACAACATGTCTACTAGCTACTAGCATATGAAGGTTAAATTCATTCTTCTTATTTGCCAGTCGAATTTTTGTTTATTATTTTTTAAATTATAGTGTAAACTCCTGGCAATAAACGGGGGGGATGCATTGAACATAATTTTTTATTTTGATATTACAAAGAGACATTTCAATTTCATTTATCTGAATAGATTTCGAGGATTTTGTTTTCAGTCGGTTCGATGTCGGTCCAGTCGTGTCGCAGTAATAATAAACTAATTTATCAATTCTAATGTAAAAAACAAACAAACGCCGTAAAATGCCGATTTTTTATTATTATTTAAAGTTAAAAATGTAACCGCACAATCCAAATTCATAGCACGGAATAGTAGAAAAAGAATAACTCAACAACAATGGAAGTAGATGAAGCGAGAGAGGTATGCCAGGATCGCGCCAAAGGGAAATCCGTGATCTCTGCCTACCCCTCTGGGTTACGGGCGTGAGCGCATACTTATTTTATTTATATAATAAGTCAAGCAAGCAAGAAGTATATTTCTACAGGCGCGCGTCAAGACAACTATCTGCGATAGCTCGTCCGAAGGATATAGAACTAAAAACGTACGATAAGAATTGTTTGATAGACAATTGAAAGTAGATATTAAAGATTTATATATATAATATAATAGATAAAAAGATTACTTCTGTCAATATGCTCTGTTAGTCTGTCCTTCATATTTGTATGATCGAGCATCCCCGTTACTCGTAACTTATTAGTCAATTAATTTCCCGCGCTGTAATCTGGCATCCCAACTGTTCGCAGTGTACGATGGAAAGAACTTAATAAAGGCGTGGAGTTGATTGATGGAGGGGTCTTTGTAAACGTTTATCGCTATTATTGTTCTTTCCCAAACATCTTTTATTTTAATGTATACTACATTTTTTAAAGAAGAAAGTGGCAAAGGAGTTTTAGAGTCTATTCAGTTCAAATAAATAATCAAATCTTTCAACTTTATAATATTAGTTTAGATAAATAATATAATATTAAAATTACAGCCGTCCTAAAATTATTTTATTTTTGTATTGTCAAAAACGAAAATGTCTACCAATAATAAATTCATGTTTCTAATAGTGTTTAGAAGTTAGTGAAAACGAAAATATTCTTCCTAAAATTATTTAAATATCAACAATTTTATCTGAAGTTGTGATACGCACTAATAAACGCACCGCTTACCGGCAGCCAAGCAGCCCACACGCGGTCCGAAAGACAAAGATGGGGAAAGATATAATAAAGAACCAGCTTTCTTAAAATTATTGCTTATTCGACGTTGCTATCTCTCGTACTTTTACTGGTGACCGTGATGGTTTTCCAGCTAAAGAGGCAATTACGATGGTTAAATAACTTCATAGTATATTTTTCATATCTCTCAAAAAATGGTTGTATGCTCTTAC
The DNA here is from genome assembly GCA_018246275.1 of Papilio slateri. NCBI lineage: Eukaryota > Metazoa > Arthropoda > Insecta > Lepidoptera > Papilionidae > Papilio > Papilio slateri. Next base: position 2,240 of record DWTW01001558.1, read on the forward strand.
CAAATAAATTGAATTTTAATAATATATAGCCACAAAAAGTCTATTAAGAAGATATTCAATGTAAACCAAAGGTTTTCTGTGCTAAATGTCGTGTCACTTTCTGCGTCATTTGACACGACGAGTCACATTCGGCTTTCAGATGCGACAGCGCCATCTCTTTGTGAGAACAAGGATCATTTTGTAGACATCTAAATGCTTAAATCAAAAAAAAAACTTAGACACGGTTTGTTTTTAGGTATATGAAATCTCTTTTAGAAGGATTCAAATTCAGAAGGTTGTCCTAAATTTGTAATGTTGTTTTAGTCTTCACTAGTTTTGCGAATGATTTTATATAAAATAGCGGCCCGCCCCGACTTCGCACGGGTTTACGGTTTTAATTAACAAAAAAAAAATTAAAAACTCATAAATTATATCGCCTATGTTCACCAGGGATAATGTAGGATTCTTATGGTGAAATAATTTTTTAAACCGGTCCAATAGTTTCAGAACCTATTCGTTTCAAACAAACAATCAAATCTTTCCTCTTTATAATATTAATATACATAAGCAGGAGCACGTGTAAATCGTTAAGCTAGTTTTTTTTTAGACCAACAACTTGAAATAAAAACGTCTAGCTTAACATCAACAAGAGGTCAATGTGACCCCATTCCGAGTGACCTCCTCCGGTAGGTTGTTGCAAGCATTCCTCGAGGGTGCTCACCGCACCACCACCCTACCGCGCTCGTCGACACCGTTTCGCGTTGCTGCAGGCTCTGCCTCAAAGGGTTTTTATAAATTCTAAACTGCTGCATTATTTGTACTTAGTTAATGTCTTTAATATACGTTAGGTCTAATAGAAATGTCTATGTAATAGCCGTGATAGCTGAGCTCTATTCAAAATTATAATTTGAAGATTAGTTCACGAAATTAAACACAGCAGAAATATAAAGTTTATGCAGTTTTTTTGATATTAATGTAAGTTTGTTGAAATATAAACATAGTTTTTAAAACCTTTTTCTGATCAAATATTATGGATACATTGTTATAAGCTAAGCGTATGTAAAAGTGCTTTAGCTTTTTGTAAAACCTTCGAGCCGATCTAAAAACTTACTGAATAGAATTATAAAGTTAAAGCCGTTCGCTGGTAAAAGCTTTAGTTAAATCTGCACAGCCGGCGTGTCGCGGGGCTCGAGGACGGAGGGCGATTTCCCAACAGAACACTGTTGTGTACAACAATGAAGTTCCTACAAACACACTATGTATAAAAACCGTTAACTGCATATTGTTTGCGTTATAGCAAAGAACGAGATCAGTCAATGAATATTTAATTATTGTTTTTTTAATCATCAATTATTTTGAGTCATTTTTCTTTCTGTGTTTTTTGATTTTAAATCATGTCAATTGTATTAATATCCTCCTCTCCTAATAGCTCATTTCAGTAACAGAGCTAAATATCTGTTCATTTAGGGCATACGGACATCGTTAGACATTTTTGTCACAAATTTTTCGTCCTCATTCTATGACAACATCCAAAGAAACTGAGGCACCAATTCATTTTTTGATGTTCAATATTTTTTATGTATAAATATAATCATATATAATTTCTTCGAATTCAGAGTTTGACCACACAAATATTTTGCTAATATGTTAAACTAATAACAAACGGAATTCCGCTGTGCGCACCAAATCGTTGTGTTTCAATCTCAAATTTAAGAGATGCGATACATTTTTAGACCTTGGGACTATTTTTCGTCATTAGCCGGCACAAGACAAGCTTCAAAATGAGGAGTAAATCATGGAATTTGATAAAGGAATAAGGAATATCTCGTGGACCGACAGAAAAACAGGCTAGAGATATAATATATAAGATGTATGTTAGACAATAAAAACAAATATAACTAATGTAGACTGTATTATTATGACTTTGATCTCATATGATTATGTCGCGTTGCGAGTGCGCGCGCGCAGAAATATTAATTTATTGGATAATAATCAACACAAGGCAGTTAGTTGCCTAGCGCGCGCGTCGCACTGCTCGCATTATAAACACACTACAACGGCAGAATAAATTCGTAGTGATTAGTTATGTTGTAGCACAATAATAAATTTCGCACGTTCTTAATACTGGCCGTTAAAAAATAAATTATAGTTAAAAATAAAGTATAAAGTAATAAAGTTATAATGTAATAAAAATCATAGATTAATCCAACGATATTACTTGATTATTGATCACCATATCTATTTCATCTGTTAATTTTAGGTTTTCTGTTTCTTAAATTCACAGAATTTTACACGAAATTTTTAAATATTTTCCAACGCGTACCATTAAAAGAATGGCTGAGCTAAAGAGATTGAACTGTCGTAACCAAAGATGCTTCCAGCACGGAGTCACAGAGAGAAAACCTAGATCCGAACGACAGATTGTAATCGAGTGTGGGCAGGGAACGACCGCATGCACTATCGCCGGCTCACGCTTCGACGACGATTCCATCGCAAGGCTCTCCAGCTCTAGGCATTGTATTCTTCGCATCGAGGATTTATTTTCTACTCCATCAATGGAATGGCGGATGCAATGATAAAACAAACAAAATGATGGAGAATTTTTATTGTATTACATTTACGAGTATGTTAGTTTTGGTTTAAATATTGACGGCAATTTATCGCGGCAGTTTTGTTATTTGTCATATGCATCTCGATGTCTATTGTTTTAAATTATTAATGTATGTTTTCATCATGGTGGTACAGTAAATACTTTTTTTACGAGTTCTATTGTTGTAAAAATAAATAATCGAAAATAAGTGGAATCGCTCGACGCACCTTCTTTAATTCAATTTGTTGTACAACGTGTAATTCTCATTCACCGCTAAGCGTTTGAGTGTACAATCTCTAATCAACTGGCACTGAATGTGATTGTAATTTGGACCGCGACGGAGACGGCAGGCCGCAGCCTGGCCGAGGGCGCGAACAGCTCGCCGTGGCAATTCCATTCCTATTCCCGTGGCCGTTCACGCTCCGTAACGCACTGCGAGTCGCTCCCTCGCATTTTACACTTTAATTCTCCAAAGGATACAATTACGTCGCACGAGGAAACGTTTGCCTTCCGCAATATGTACGCTTCTAGTTTATATTATTACATATTTGCAAATTGTTTTTGTTTTGGGTAAGATTTTTATAAAGGTAAGCGCAAGCTTTTAATTTTTTTCTGTTGTAATATCAGACCAGCTTTTTACGCGCACGTCTTCTTTAACAATTATATGTATTTCTTCAGCTAATATGCACAAAACTTATTGAATTATGTACCCCTACTTCGTGATTCACTCTGTCTTTGAAACGTGGACGTGGACGGACGTACGTGGGGAGGGGGTCTTTGTTTTAAAATATGAAGTGAATCTTTTCTTTTCATATTAAAAGTTCCATGTGCGGTATCTAATTTCATTGCAGAACAGCAGCACTCCTTTCCTTGAGCTGTTCCTGAAATATGCCTTGCTGAGCGGATCATGAGTTCAATTTTTAGCTGAGACTGAATTAATTGTGTGGCCAATAAAATAAATCGCAGATGTCTTTTCCAGATCTAATCTGTTAATAGTAAAATATTAAGCTCTGGGTTAAACATGTAACCAGTTACAAAATCGACATAAAAATCCTGAATTTGTAAGAGCAAATAAAATACTCCGCGAGCGTTATGTTGGCTGTAAATTACTTTACTTCACATTGTTGCTACGATAATTCAAGGTGAAATCGAACAGTCGTAAATAACCTATCATTACATTATAAAAGCCAAAATACAATAAGATTTATTTGCATGTAACGTATTTAAATCACGGTAACAAATATGTATCATATAAAAGTATTTTTTAAGCGCCAATAGCCAAATGTTAAGGGTAGGGACTAAGAAACTTGCACAATGTGGTCGTGGGTTCAAATCCGCATTCCACTATTGTCGTAAACTATCTTCTACCACAATTTTAAGCTTAGTTGGAAATATTAGTATCTTAATTATTTTGATAATCTACTAATATATGCCCGAGGAGGGGTGCCGTTAGGCATGCGGCCGACCGTATAAAACTGTAGCCAAAACCTTATACAGTATGGACTACAGTCGTATTGTGCATAAGTGGGAAAAGGGCAGGGAGAGAAAAAAAAAGAACCTATGAAAATACAAATTATTCGAGTGTTTTTTCAAAAATAACAAATTATATATTTTTCGGGTTTGGTTTAATTTCCGAAATATGACTGAATATATAACTTTGCCCCCTTTTGCGCTTGGAAGGTAACTATCTTGTTAATAAAACTGAAAGTTATAGCAGATATTTACATTTTTTTATAAACTTAAACAGTAACGACATTTTTTTCCATGTTTGTATACCCATTAGAAGTTTTTAGTTTAAAAAATGTCTGGTTTCTTTTTTTTTTAGATTAAAAACCTGCAGCTTACTTTGTTACATTAATGAACAAACACTGTTGTAGATAATTGAATCAAAGGCGTATCGGAATTAATGATCTAAAATAGAAGAGACAGTGCGTGCTTTGATGTCTAACATTAATTAAATCGATACTGAAACTAATTTAAAGCTGTGAACAACATCTTGTTAATAAGAAATCGTCATTACTTAGACTAATGTAATTGAGATTAAAACGAACATATTACAAAAACTACCCTAAAAGAACGTGTCATCGCCCGCGTGATGCTGAATGTTAGGATTAGAAATAGCGTTTGAAGGGAAAAGCGTGATTTAATAGAGGACGCTGTGGCTAAAATTGCTTGTTTTCTTTTGATTGGTATGCTTCTGTTGTTCGTGCATGTCGAAAGGATGAATTAAAGGAGATTGACAAGAAAAAATTATGCTGCGAAAGTCTGTGGCAGTAGAGGTCGTCCTACGCGAACGGTATACCTACCTAAAGAAAATAGTACCCATAACCGACGAGCAAGTATACGTAAATGTATGTACAAGAAGCGAGAGGTACCAAGACCGTGCCAAATGGTAATCTGTAATTTACCAAAACCTCTGGGTTAAGGGCCGTACTTAAGCAACCATAATTATAAGTTCTTAAAATAATAAGTAGCATCTTGTTTGCGCTTAACCTTGCCATACCCATATGAGGAATTTGTTAAAATTTGATATTAATTAGGAATAAATACTCTTAAGTCTGTAAATCAGGATATTAATTATATAAAGATTCCTTTTTGCTTATGTCTAACTATGTTTTTTGTTTTTTAGTTTGTTAGTAATTCTGTTTATAAATTGCCTAACGCAAAATTAATTGAAAAAAACGCCCCTATTTACAGTGGATATTGTTTATGTAACCAAGTCAAATCTTTTACTTCGGTTAGTTTATACTTAAAACGAAGTCTGCGACTCAAAAAGAGTTTCCTTTGCTGAATTATCCGACAAAAGTACTGGGTTAATTAAAGTAAATATAATAATAGTAAATACTCTCTAAAATTGTAATTTGTTAAAATGCTGTCGTTGCTCGGGCTAGTTGTCCGTCGAATGCAATACCATAAGTTGAATGGAGTTATTTTGAAATTGTGGTTTATGAAAATTGAAATTAATATTTGATCACTGCGATGTTTCAGTGTGTATAAACTTAAATGTAAAATAGAGGCGGCGTTCAATATTTATTGAATCGATAGTCACGAGGAAGATAATTTTCCGAGATCGAACCTATCTCTTCAGAAAAAGACTGTTGGATATAAGCTTTAGTAATAGAAGATCCAGCTATCATGACTATCAATCACTACAGACAGAACTTTAGCATGCACGTGACCAACACAAGTTTTATACGTATACAGGTTGACGTCCTGAAGTCTTAAATTTTTTGAGTTAGAGTTTAAGACATCCTGGCAGTGGTTTTATTATACAAAAGTGTACCGTATATCAGGTTACGATGAATGGGCCCAGAAATCATAAAATGAAGCTGGAGTTAAATTTTTTTTGCAATAATTGCGAACTGATTTTGATCATATTTTTACCATTCGAAAGCTACATTATCTAAAAGTAAAATAAGCAATATTTTTTATTATTATCGTGCATTATTGAAATAATCTTAGCTGACAGGTTAGCAGGTCACTTAGTCGTAAATAGACTGCGGTTTTAAACATTATCCATTATAATGGGATAATTTCTTTTCTTCCACTGCAAAAATTAGGTATTCTAGCTTCCGGACGAGTCGCTTATTTAAATTGGATTTCACAAGGCAACCTCACTAACTGTACATTCCATTAAGCTGTTGCTCTACAAGTTATTATCGAAGACGACACGAAGTACGTAGTAGCCTGGAAGAATTCTCCTATTGACTAAATGAATTGTGTTTCACTGAATCAATTTTTCGACTATTATAAATTTTTTTATTATGATCCAATTTCTGATTTTTACATGTTATTGTGTAACTGAAAGAGCAAACATCAGTCAGATTCAATCGTTAAGTTTCCGTATTTGATGATTTGGTTATCCTCTACGTCCTCGTCGTCTTTATATTCCGATATAAAAATAATATTTGAAACATACTCTACTAGGCACGCATGCCTTCTATATTACAATTTTGAGAGAAAGCAGAACGAACCTCGGTCCATAGCTAGCTAATCCCTAAATACTTTCAAATGTCAGGTTAGTAGAAAGAATTTTCATGAGAGATTGTGTGAATGTATGGATATGATACACGTTGGAACAAACGTGCACGAGCGGTAGTACTTGGCAGGCGTGAAGAGGCAATCGATGTTCGTTAACTTTATTGAGAATATTTTTTTTAAAGGCAACTGGTATTTGTAATGACAATATCACTTTTAGTAGTAATTAATAAAAAAAGATATAATATAAAATGTAAATTGTGTTCTGACAATATATGATTTGGAATATGAAACACAATTAGATGATTTCCGATTTTGAGGAGGAGGAGGAGGAGATGGTGTTCGGTTTTATTTTTAGCATATTTTTAAAAACTTGTGAATGATTTTATTTTTAAATCGAAAAACGAGACAATCTATTATCTCACGCAAAAATCTTTACATAAACATTTATTATAACAAATTATAGGCATTAATGGAGTGGGCGGGGGGAGGCCTACGTCTAGCAGTGGACGAATATTAGTTTAAACAGGGGAATAAGTAAAAAGGCGTATTTTACATTCTGCCGACATGTTCTTAATAAAGATATATGATATTAAGTTGTTAAATATTGTTGACCTATAAAATGTAAGTTCAAAACGAACAAAATTCAGGTACAAAGGAAATGAAAGAAACAGGAAGAACATTTCTTCGTAGTTTTACGGAATAAAGGAAATACAATAGGAAAAGTAATCCTATAAGAAACTTCTTTTAAGCCTTTGTAGTTAGCTGGCAAGTTTCACTCGCCTCTGTGTCGAGCTGCAAATAGCGAAGTATCGTTGTCAAACAATACCGCCGCAACTGTTCCTACCGAAATACAAAATCTCTCTGAATTGCAGTTTAACAAATAGGGAATGTTTTAATCAAGCAATGTATTGTGAAAGGGTACTGCTTGATACAATGTACGTATGAGTTGAGATAAAATTTAGAGTAATACATTGTGTGACAGAATGACTATAATTTCTAACTGTTTATAAATTTCGATAATAGATTGTCTCATATTTCGATTTCAAAACAAATGTAATAAATAGCAAGTTATTAAAAATAAACCCGGACACAAAAAATAGGAAATCATCTAATTGGTTTTCATATTCTAAATCGTATACTGTATATTAGGTACACAGTTTACGTTTTTATTAAATAGTACTGAAAGTGATATTTCCGTTACAAACAATAATTGATTTTTTTTGATAAATTTTATTTTGATTAAAATTAACGAGCATCGATTGTTTCTTCACGACTGTACGTAGCTTGGTATGTAACGCTCTGTTGAAAGTTCATTCTAGTCCTCACTTTAAAAGTATTTTGATGATTAAATAAATTATGAATTTTTTGAAAACATTTTTTGCTGTCTGAATTCACTTATTGCCAAATTTTATTGAGACCAAATATGCACACGGTGAACTCTCTTATTACTTATTATGCTTTAAAAGGTCTTATATATTTAGTACATTTAACATGTAATTTATTGTTAAAATAAAATTTAAACTATTTACGGCATTTGACTCATATGTTAAACTGGATCAAGGGTAATAGAAAACCATGAGCGAAATAATAATCTGTAAATATGAAATCTCTTCTTCGTATAAGTAAAGTCTTTAATTTTACATTAAAGTATAATATTTTCTTACAGTAAAATAAATTGTTATATTGGAAATATAAGTGGCAGTGTTGGTACGTATGTACAGAAAATTATTTCGGTAACTGAAAGAAAGTTCTGAAAATATTAAAAATATCCGTAACATATGAACATATATTTGACTGTAGAAACGAAGGACTGCTTATTTATTTAAATAAACATTTTTTTGTCATTGTGTATCCAAAGTTATTAGATTGAATTTTATTGTAATTATTTTAATCTTTGAAATAACCACAACGAATACAAGTTCACAAATTTAATCAACAGAAATACGAAAGCTTTTAAGAATCCCACAGCATTCGACCCTGCCCGTCGAACATTTCACAACAAACTCTTTCGTAGTGAAATATTACTCATCTGATAAAAAACTACATACTTATTTTGGTTTTAAAAAAAGTATTTTATATTAAAATTCGGTCAAGGTTACGGAAGACTTGAACGAAGGGGGTGATAAACTTTATGATGATTCATAGGGAAAACCTATGGAGGTAAAGCCTATGGGGGTGATTGATACCGGCTGATGATACTTTTTATATTATAGGAAGTAAAACATAGTTAATGTACCGGTGCGTTCCGTTGGTGATCCCCGTCCCTCCTCCTCTTACACCCGCAAGAACCTCCGAGAGGGTTTTAGTCCTAGTCATAATCGTGTCTATATCTTTATTGTATCTATTATCCAGAGGATAGGATTTCTTTAGAAGATTCTCATTTAGTACTGTATGACAAACATAGGATGAAAAATATCAGCATATTCTATTATAAATATATGTAGTAAGGTATACAATAGAATTAAAAGCACTGCAGCACTTGATCACAAAGTAATTTTCATTATCTTTACATCAAATTTGTTAACAAGAACAATAGGGATGGAGCGCGATAAGCTGCTATGAAAACGATAAATTCAAGTTAAAGACGGGCTACAAAGTAAAGGAGCGTATTTCGAAAGTAACTGTAACGATTTGAGACGAGATTATATAACTTTATCAAAGCAAAGCGTGCTCCTCTCTCAGCAAAGTGCTCCTCTTTAATAGACAAAGTTAATAGGTTCTCAATACTATAACAAAATTACTGTACTAACGAGGAAATACTTAATAAGTTTGATATATCGATTGAAAAAACTGAAATGTCTAATACATGTAAAATTCTTGTGTATAAACCTCACTTAAACTTGAATTGCGGCCTAGTGTAAACGTGCCCCTTCGGGGCAATATAGTGGTGCGTCATAAAGCCTTTGTAGAAGCTAGAACCTTTAGGTATACAGTAAATTATTAAAGGTCCTCCGGGGGTGTGAAATATTTTCTTTTTGAATATTCCAATACGTATAAGTACACCATACTTACGGCACTGATCTAAGGTCTTAATTTATTTACACTCAAATACGCCAATTTTCACATATACTCAAAGGTGCATAATTTCGTCAAATGTCAAAAAGTTGTGACGACATGATATACTCTCGCCACTGCAAGTAGCATCCAAATATGACGGGCCTTAGCAGAGAGCAGACTATATCCGAAATCACATAACTAATGTAGTATACGATTAGATTTACTATAATCGTTCGACCGTAGCGTTGTCCATATGTCCTCAAAATTGCATTATTTAGACTAATATGGTGTTGCGAACATATTAATTATAATGTTGTATTACGTTTGATACTTTTTGTCAAAAAGTTTGCAACGCTGTTAAATCTTTCTTCATTGTAATCCATTGTTTTTTTTTATAGAAGAAGATGTCATAGGATATTGCAACAAGCTAATGAGTTGCAGATGTGTTGCTTACCTTTAATGGACAGAGAATAACCAACCAAAAAAAATGAACAAAGAAAAGGATTTTTCCTTTTCTATCCATCAAAATCCCCGTCAAATCTTCTTCCCCTACCCTTTTCTTATTAGGAATGAATGAAAAGGGGAACAAGAATTAGGCAGATCTATCTGTATAC
>DWTW01001559.1:0-12398 GCA_018246275.1 Papilio slateri
TTGACACAACTGTCAGTTGCAATTGATCCAATTAATACAGCTAAAAATGTAACACAACATAAATTAATTCTACGGCGGAACGAAGCTAGCTTAATAATTTAGGCTGGATATTTGGAATTATGCGAATTTAGATCTAATATGTTAAATAGCAATTTCCATCAAAGCATTAAGCTTCAATATGTTCCATATAGTGGTTAGATGGTAGTTATTTTGTCTCAGTTACGCATCTGGTACGATTATTGATACCGCAACCGCAACGGATATCGCTCGAGACATTGACTTTTTCTAGACCGCAGCGAGACGCATTCTGATGTTATCCTTAAGCTGTGACACCATCATAAATATTCATGAATTAAAATGACAAGCATGTTAGTATTAGTCTTAAGAGCCATAAAAAATATTGTAAATAATTGAAATTGTAAAAAGAAAATGATCCGTATGAGAAAAATCTAAATGAACGAAAGCACTGAACATAATCCAAATACACTTTTGGTTCCGCCCAATTATAACATTAGTTAACAAAACTATTCATGTACAATATCGAATTAGATAAAAAAATAAGTCTACAACCTAGCGGAACAAGTGGCCTGAACAAATACGTACAACAAAATCGTTGTGGTAGTTTCGAAAACATTTTCGAAACTCGAAATGGCGTAAAAATCTCTAACACGAAACGAATCCAATCCCCGGCCGGACGAGGGCTATAATCTAAAAAAGAAACCATTCGCAGCGAACGGCGCTCACAATGTGTATTGTAATGGCATCACGTACGATAATCGATACCATTATGACATACAAAACAGAATTGCACCTAAGTATAATCCAATATTTATACCATCCGTGACTGCGACGCTTCGAAATTCCAGTAGAAATCATTCTTTTGTCCTTATCACACGACCGGATAAAAGTGAATGGGAAATAGGGACGGTTGTTTATAGTGCACTCCATCTGTCCGTCGTGTTTGCACTCCCTCGCCTCTCGCGACAGGTAAACTCGTCGACCAAAGCGGTGGGAGTCCATGTTTATTATAAGGAATACCGAAATGCAGGTAGACTTTCATTGTATACGCAGCCCCATCTAGCGAATAATAGAGTTTTAGGAAATGGTACAATGAGCGAGTAATTTATGTGGACGTCCATACAAAATTTTACATAAATTTCGGGAAAGGTGGATTTTTTGTACGGCGCCCGTTCAATCGGTTGTTTTGATTTTACGTTAGCTTCGCTGTTTGCGGTTGTTTTTGTTTGTTTTATGGGCAATTTGCGATTTAAAGGATGGTCTATCTTAATCTCCGATGACTATCTGTCGTTATTTGTGGTACGTTCGTTGATAATTAAGCGCTTTACTCATTACAGTTAACAGTCTCGATGTTAATCTACGCGTAGAATTGGACATAATGAGGTCAACTACCGCGTCTACGTATGAATATTAAACAGTAAGTCGGAGCGCGTATAAAAATTTGATGCTGTCATAAACAATGCTTTATCTGAATTCTTGACATCAAATGGCCATCAAATGAGGCACACCTTGTGCAGTAAACATAACTAATTGATCCGTTCAGTGATGTGTGGCGGACAAAAAATGGAAGGAGGCGATGAACTTGATAGTGGAGCGGGCACGTCAAATTCTTTTCAATACAAAAATGTAATTTTTAAACTAACTATTGCACTTACACGATTCTTATATAGATACACTGTGCTCTTATTGTAACAGAGATAAATGTGATAATTGCGTGACAAGAATATTTTTGTGACAAAATCCAGCATCCAAATAATTTGCGACACTATTCATCGGCGCTATACCGGGAAAAATCCCAATAGAAAACTACCTGAGCTGACACCTGCTGGGAGCGCGGCAGTGTAATGTGGTACCCGCAACGCAAGCGCCACGTGAAATTGTACGATTACTTTGCACTTTTGTTAATGGCGAGACAATTAACGTAATGACACAATTGGAAGGATATTTTTTTTATACTACGACCACCTATATATTTATTTACAGTAACAAATTTCAGATTTCTGATGAGGCGAAAATCCCTTTTTGATTCGGCACATAAATAAGAGTGGGGTAGGCTGAAAATCAGCGCTAAAATAAATGAAAAAATAATCCCTATAATTTGAAATGCCATTTGAAAATTAAATGGTTAAAAAATATTTGACAGTTTTTTTGACTAACCTCACTCTCGGTCCAATCGATGAGACTAGACTTCTCCTCCAAAAGGTTCTCGGAGCTTCGCTTCTCGTCCTCCCCGTCGCCCTCGTCCTTGAAGACCTTCACCTCATCCGTGGAGCCCAGGTCGTCGCCGCCCGAGCTCGCCGCTGAACTCGAGTGCGCATGAGGCATTTTCAAGAACCCAGCGCCCCAACTTCCATTATCCCATCCTTAACACCTATCCATCACCACTATCTGTTATCCATGACCTCTCACTACGATTCCATTTTGTCTATATCGCAAATTTAGTAACTCACTTATTATGGTCCTTTGAGCCGGATATACACGAACATGAGCTAATGTTTCGATCGTTTCTCACTAATCTAAATTAGGCACCCTTTATTTCAACTAAACTAAAATGAGATCACAGATAACTTTTGTCAGGTTGAACTTAAAATTCTAAAGTTGTGTCCCGCTTGATTTTGTGCCGAGTTGGATCTGTAAAGAAAAACAAATAACAATTAGTTATATCATCACCCTGGTAATAATATAGAGATGGCAAAGTCGCCATTTTACGCAGTTATATTTTGCCGTCCGCGTATTTCGGGTCAAGAAGCTTGTCAAGTGACGTCGACAGCCTCTCTTGGCTTGAAGCCAAGTATCGCTGAGAAAACCCCTCGGAAATAATGCATTGACTATAGAACAAAATACAAGTACTTTTGTTTTAATCATCTTTGGACTGATTCAAAATATTTGAAATCACTCAAATAGTGTAGTAATTCGTTATGCGTTTGTACTTATTTAAATTGCAGTGCATACAATTATTTTAATAATAACGTGTACCTGAATAAAATTATGTCATCAAAACTTAGTTGCCGAGTACAATGAATGCTTGACGTTTTTATTTATGTTTTAGAATAAATCTATTCACTTCATCAAACATGCTTTTCACAAGTATATTTGCCTTTTTAAGGTAAAATTGTGGTACACATTTTCATGATTAAAATATTTAGAAACTAAAATAGCCGAGAAGTAATCGGAGTGGCGACAATAGGTTACTTACGTTATTTATTTTTCATTACGTACCTAACTATGGATTCGTAGTACTACGAAGTGCTAGTGAATTACGTTAACAAGTCCATCGCCATTATAAAAGAAAGTTATTTGTTTTAATACTTATATCAATTTAAAAACCATCAACATCAATTAGATGTACACGAAGAACATTTCGACAGTGTCATCTGTAGTGACCACTTAGTCTTAAAATGTTTGACACCCTCGATGCTATAAGAAAATGCAAATGTATTTAAAAATAGAGATTATTTGTTTGACAGACGATAAAGTCACGCGCCGAACACTGCGCGCACGCAATGTCGCTACGTAGAATGCATTTGTCATAGTTTGTATGTGTAGTGGAGGTTTGGTGCAATATGAATAATGTCGACCGACACGCCCGGGGAGAGCTATGCATGTCAATGATGCCGTGTTGAGTTACGAAGTGCCAGAGCTCTTTGTTTAATAGGCCTGCTTTAATGAGCGCCGAGACTGCCAAAGTACGGTAAGGATATCGCTACAGGGAATATTATTCCGCATTTTCATGATGAAATTCTTTTCTAAAGTGAATAACGTATTAGCTAGGTAAATCATGATTTTTTTAAGAGAAAGCGTACGTGCTTGTGTCGGCAGTTAGGAACCTAGGTGGGCAAACGAATAAAATGATTCGACGACGGAAAGGTAAATCACTAACGTAAAATAGCGATTTAATTCTGTGTTCCGCATATCGTTTCAAGGATACCTAAATATTAGTTGTAGGACAAAGTACGAAAACAAATAAATACTCTTTATAAAATTACTTAAACATTTAACTAGTTAAAATTGTGGTCGGATTGTACTTTCAGATAATAAATCGAAAGGGCTTAGGGCTGTTGTAACAAGGTAAAAATATTAAAAAATCAGTCAGTGCTCAGATTTAAAACTGCATCTTAGTGGACACCTTGTTTAGGGGACGAATGTCAATATATTAAGGCCAGAGTCCATGACCAGTGTTTTCTATAAAAAAAAAATATTACTAGCAACATCCTGTTTCGCTCAACTAGATAGATAGATAGTTAAAGCCTAGGCTGCACGCTGATAGAAGAGCATTCTATTGTTAAAAGAATTTTTAAAATCGGTTTAGTTTATCTGGAACAATCAAATCTTTATTACATTAGTATACGTATTATACATATACAATATATGATTTTCAGTGGTTTCTTTATTTGAATGAGACGTGATGTTAAAACGCAGATATCAACGGAAACTGTTTTATATAAAAGAAGATGCTAATATTTAGCTTTTTAAAAATATTTATTTCCTAAAAGATCTTCTCCTATAATATACCGCAAAGTGAATATAAATTTATTATTATAACCAGGGAAACAGAAAACAGTCGTACATAATTCAAGCAGCAACACGTCAACGTGTTTACGCACCGCATCTCCTATTCCCAAACTACAATACAGCAACAAAAATAAAAAAAAAAACTTTATATTAAACGAATTTTGCGGATTTTATCGCGTTTATTTAATTTTTATTTTTCTGACGTTTCAAAAAAATCCATAAAATTGCTATTAATTGTGGTTATATTCAAACTTTTATAAATATATTTGCAACGCGGCATTTTATAGTCAATAAATTAAACGGAAATTTTAAGTTATTGTGATTTAGTGGATGAATAATCCTAAATAACAACGTATTTAAATATGCCAGTGAAAATAAATGCTAACCATAAAGTGTTTAATCTACGCCCACGAACATCGAATGGGAGTTTTTTAAAAGGGCTAAAGACCTAGTTAATGCTGATATATGTATTATGATTTTGTTACTGTCTGTTAAATTACATCTATTGCAATAAATCATCCCTTTTCTTTAAACGATATTTTATGTTCGGGTTGAAAGTATCTGGCCTGAATAGATGTATTAACGCCTGGGTCACAAACAAACAAATTAAGATAGTAGATTAAGATTAATAAAGTAGAAACTCCAATTATTCCTATTTTCTAATATTAACACTAAATGTAGCAAAGACTCAAATTCACCTATGATCATCAATATGAGTCAATTGCTGGACACATAGGCGTTCCTCAATGCTTACACCATATGTGCAGGGAAAAGTGCTCATCCCGCCCACGATTTCTGATACCTAATTAAGATTTTTATTTTATTCTCGAACACGCTGTACCAGAATTAAACAATGAAACAAAAGTATTTTTTTCACTGCATAGTTCTGCAAAACCATCTGCCCGTTCTAAGCAATTCCTAACATAGTACAAGTAATCATAACCGCACGACACCTAACGCTCCATTAGCATCGAGCAACTGACTTGTACAAGCATACAATGCAAACAGATTGCGCACACGACGCTCTATAGGTGTGAATATTATGTTCACTGACTAACAAATGATACAGGATGAGCTGTGTAAAGGTCACTATGTTTTATACATTTATGCAACATCCTGTTTCGTCAATCGTAGCGTACAAATTGTATGAATGATTTTGCCGCGAACCATCATGTGCTGTTTTTTTTATCGCATTAACCTATACTTGTAGAGTATTGCCAAAAGCTAACGTCAAAATAATGAAAAAATTATATTATCACTCACGTCTTACACTCTCTGTTTACCCCCGTAAAGATAGAGAGGGAATGTGAGTAATTCCTAAAATCCAGAAATGGGCAAACTTTCAAATTCATAATTATTAAACTTCTACTGAGCCAGTCTACTTTGAACTTATATAAGCTTTAAAAACATATTAACATGGTGTTATTATTTTCACAATCGAAATGAAAGATACATATATAATGTTATAAGAACGCGTTTTACGCTTAAAAGATAAGCCAGTTGGTGGTTTAAGTAATGCGCTAGAATAATCAATTCAAGTAACTGGTTCCCGGCAGAGAAACGCCGCGGGTACAGGAACAGGTCGCGGCTAGCGCCAACTAGTTATTTGTGCCAAGATGTATCGGTAATGCGATAATTACGGTAATGTATATGTATATCCACAAAAAAAAACAAGTAACGAAGATGTTGTAAATAAATATATCTATATATTTTGACGTGTTTATCTTCGGTCTTATGTAATATAAGTAGGTTCCAGTCAAGATAACTTAATCTGAAACAAAATACTCCTCACGTAATGGTCGACAAGGGTATTAGATAAAGAAAGATATGATATAATAATTTCGATGACTTATATATGGTGGAACGGCAGAAAAAATGCTTATATATCGCTTTCTTTGCGATAATACTCATTATTGGTGATATTACTGGTACGCAATAATATGACATCAGCGTCCGATGACGTCACGGCGACGTTCTTGTACAATGACTTATCTGAGACTAAAGAACGTAGTCTATCTTCGTCCTCAGTACATAAACAATGGCGCACACGGGGAGGTAAGCGGTGGCGTCGCATTCCAAGCAAGTATCATGTTAATGTGCACTCGTAGCACGGGGAAATAGGCTTAACGATATATAATCTGTACCAGACACAGACAACTTACAACGATCATAAACAAAAAAATTGAATAACATACTGAAAAAAAAACTCTTAAATGAGAAAATAACTCCAAGCGAAGTAATCGAAGCTGATGTGCAATTAAATACACTTAAATTCACTGATTCAATTAAAATACTTTACAAATAAAATCCAAACTTATGTGAAAATGTGTAAAAAAAAATATCTCAGTCGTCGAAATGAAAATAAATCTACGTATAGGCGCCATTTGCATCCTTCCATTTGGCATCGTAAGTGGACGAATTTCTCAACGAAAAAAATATATATTATGCGGCAAATGAAATCTGTTATACCGAGGCATTTACGATTATATATAGTTAGATCGGTGGCCGTGGCAGTTTTCCAGAACGTTCAATTTACGATATTGGTCGGGGCACTTAAAGCTTTAAGTAACTAATGCATTTATAGACAATTATAATAATTCAAACGCCAATTCATTACGTTTTACGTAAATCGAGCGTATTAATGAAACATAAAATATAGATGTTATTTTTTGAACTGGCAATAATTCTGATTGGCCAGGAATATTACAATGACATGGATGGTATCACCTGCCCTATAGGTGGTAGACATGGCTGGTTTATTTATCAAAGTACAATATATTATACTAGCCAGCGATCGAATTCCGGCAAAGCTGTATTAGCAAGAAATCTCCAATATTGGATACAATAATTTCTTTTTACCTTTTCTATTTTAATATACATAGTAAGTTTTAGTAAACAAATATTACTAACATTCACTTTAATCATTCCAACTAGATGAAAAAAGACGGGTCGGATTAGAACTTGAACTACCTTTGTTTCGCATTACGTACTCTTAACCATTAGGCTATACGCGCTTTAAATATTGCATATTCTGTCAGTTAAATATAATTTGTTATTTAATTGATATATCATTTAATGATATCGCTCAGATTTTAGGTGAGAAATTCAAAGTATTCGTAAATAGGATATAAGTCGGCAGGCAATAAACAGACAGTTAAACAGTAAAACTTTAAATGGCAATACACTGGCCGAGGCTCTTGTAATGGGATCTTGCTTAGGTATCCGCTTTTATGGTGGATTTTACGATTTCGCTATGTGAAACCAGCGGCCGAGCATCGCGCGACGTGTGGTCGAGTTTACCTTCTTTTATTTCGACTCCGTTGACTCTGGATTTTCACGGCTACCTTTAT
This sequence comes from Papilio slateri, assembly GCA_018246275.1. NCBI lineage: Eukaryota > Metazoa > Arthropoda > Insecta > Lepidoptera > Papilionidae > Papilio > Papilio slateri. The sequence continues at coordinate 7,881 of DWTW01001559.1, forward strand.
ATTTAAATAGACATGAAGCTCCAGTTTAATACATACGTAATAATTGGTCTTGATATTATTAAATCGCTTACGGAGAGAACAATACAATAATTACTCCTTACCTTCTTTTTTTTATAGAAGAAGGGGGCTAACGAGCAACGGGTCGCCTAAAGTTAAACGATCACCGCAGCCAAACATTATTTGCGTTACTGGCTTACTATTTTATTCGATTTAACCTACTAATATGTATGCTTAGATATCTAAAAATGATTTTTTTTTATTCAGTAGGTACCAACTGTTTTTCAAATGTAAAATTATACTTTTTTATAATTTATGTCTATACTTAAGTCGTCCCAACTTAGTTTGTGCATATACATAGACAAATAAAAAATAGCCTGGATTATTCGCTAGTTACTAGCAGAGCTTTTCATTGGTGAAATAATTTTTAAAATCAGATCAGTAGTTTTTGAGTTTCAATTTCAAAATTCATCAAATCTTTTCTCTTTATAATATTAGTATACATAGTATTAAATAAACATGTTGGTAAAAATAGTTATAATGCGATCAAAAGGTTCAAGAATGATCAACTCTCATATAAGGACCAACACCTTTACGTAGCATAAACCTCCCCTACGAATCGCCAGTCTTACTGCTGCGAGGTCTTTACCTTTTATTTAATTTCACATTATGTCTGGTAGTTTTTATGTGTTTGAAAGTTTGTTCATTACTCGCCAAATAGTATTTTCTGCGCGCTTACTTATAATATCACGACTAACGGCTGTTCACTGCAGTAGTACTGTTTTCTCTGGCTCAAAACTTTTACTCGTAGACTAGGTCTAAATGGGAAACCTATTGAACATAGAACTCGTGTAAAATACCGTGACAAGTGAGATCGAACCAACGGTAGAAATCGCATGGTTAATATTCAAGTACCCATTATTCTTCTACGAAAGGGTAACCATGCCAACCAACCAACCACCTCGGAAGACGTAGTTTAAAAAATTGTTAAGTTAAATATCAAAAACATGCTGCAAATCCTGGATCGTATCGTATCGTAAGTACATAAATTAAATGAAATTATTGCTGACTGTTTATGTTTGACTAGATTATACTTTGTTCTATGATTTTACTGCTAATAAGATGTCATAGATTCTGAAAAATACGTTGAGTAATAATATTAGTGAACCAAATAGAACAATGTACAAAGTATTTTGCTCTTGAATAATTGAGTATTTAGAGATTTACGGTACTGGGAAATCGACCACCTGGCCATTGAATCTCACATAATCCGGAAAGGATTGGATACGTAATGCTCGTATGTTAAATATTTAACGGATTTAACAAATATCAGTCCAAATAACTGGTAACTTTTAGTATGCATTCGAGTATGGCAACCCTACACGAGAAAATAGACGCCGTTGTATTTTATCTATTCGTGTACCAAGGTCCAACCTAAAAGCTGTTAGTATGCAAATTTTAACATCGCCAGTTGCATCGGAACGAAATGATGCGAGCGCAATATCTTATCCGCGCATAATGGACTTTCGAGCCTCAATGTGACCACAACGAGGATAGAAAAAAAAAGAAGAGAGAGAAGAGGCTTAAAAAAATATATCAAAACCTTATCGCACTGTAGCAAATAGCTTTGTGGTAGACAAACACGGTGAAACAAGAAACCACAAGAATTAGTAGGATGGAACATGTATAAAAATACCTTCAACGATATATTAACCAACATTTTATAAGCCAAGGTTTATGATCTTCTTTCGCAAGTTACCTTAATCAAAAGACATCTTGCGTTCAATTGACCCTTGAGCTAATATGACGAATAAATACCGCAAAAGTCACTTCCATCGAACTTAAAGATGACTTGAGAATGGCTACGACTGGAGATCACACAGGAATAAACACGCAGATTTATGCTATACTGAGCATCGGCTCACATGAAAGTAACAGCTTTCAGAATGCTTATCTTCAACAGAATAGGGACTGTCCCTAGATACAACAAGTAAAATTAAAAAATTATCACCGTATGTGAACGTTTGCATGTAATTAAATAATTATCTTTATACACCTCATAAATAAATTTAATGATAGACGATATGATATAATGCGATATTTGGTATCTCACGTAATAATAATTATTAATTCTAGATCTTAAGGGAAGCGTAAATATGTACTTAAGAACAATTATTAAGCATTATAAAACTGTGACTTTGAATTGTTGCGGATGCCGATGGGTAACGGTGGTCAATATACTATGTTTCATTGTAGGTGAGCATTTCTTGTTTGCTTCCTTCTATTATATAAAATAATTATACGCTTTTTTGTATGATTTCCGTTGATATATTTACTGCCTTACTATAATTTCATTAATACAATAATTATACGCTTTTTTTGATTTTCTATTTATTACGTTATTATAATTTAATATAAAATATAATTATATGTTTTTTTGTGGTGGTATGTGTATGACTTTCCTCATTATATTTCGTAATTATAATTGAATAAATATGGTCGTTTAATGCAGGTGTATGTCGCCGATTGATATCCAATAAATTTATGAACGATAACAGCCACACCTTGCAATAACAACCCCCTTTACAAGGGAACAGTTTCGTACTGTGAGTGAATTGCAATCCACATCAAAATATAAGTCAATGGGCAATGCCAATGCTTTTAATACGGCATGTTGGTTAAACGTTAATTCCTTAATATTAAATTAAAACCATACTTACGCATTTATACTGAATATGGATGGTTATAAGTAGATTAACTTAAACCTTCCAAGTATACTTTTAACAAGGGTTTATTAGACCAGGTGGACCTGTCTTAATGATCAAAACTGACCTTTTATCGTTACTAAGTTTATATTATGTTAGCTAACGTTTGCCAACGAACCCATCTGATGGTAATTAAAGGGATGATCAAAGGTGGGTAGTAAAATATAGTACTTTAATATAGCAGCAAGTCTATTATAAGTGGGCATTGTGAATAAATAAATATGTTTTTCACTAACTTGCGAAAGTGTCATAGGGACTTGTACTGTTTTTGAATAAGAACTACATTTTAACCGTGAGTTCACACTGCTGAAAACATTATTTAAAACATGTTGTTGTCTCTCTCTCTTTCTCTATAAAACAAACAGAGATGACAACATATTTTATGTGAATGTCGAACCCCCGATTATTGTAACCAGGAACAATTCAAAAGTAACATTGCATAGGCAAGCACTGTACATAGAAAGTTAAAAAGACACCTTATTTTGCTGAGTCATGCCTTAATTATAAAAGCGATAGAACCATATATAAAAAACTAATTGTAGCAAGAAGTCGCCTAGACCAGGGTGTCTCAAACTTTTGACTCCACGAATCCCTTTTAAAGTTTTCAGATGACAGCGAACCCCTTAACTAATTAAACATCCAACATTAAAATTGACAGTTGAAGAAAATAAGGTCTTTATTTCAATAAAAGGTAACAAATACAATCAATGCCAAAGAAATTTTATTTAAAATATTAATGTGATGGGTGGACTTGTTTCTTGTCGCAAATTGAGTCAATTTTAGGAGTAATTTTGGACAGTTTTAAACTTTATCCTTACTCGATCAAGTCGTTTTGTTTTATCATGACCAGGTTTTTATTTGACCAGGTATTAATTTTGTTTTATATGCCAGTTTGTTGTGCCTGCCAGTCATCAAGCCACCATTACGTAAATCTTGAATGGCGAACCCTTAAGGGTTACCGTACCCAACTTTGGGCAACCCTGACCTAGACCATGGAATGATTACGCCTTTATAGAAAACAGCCGTGACATAGCAGTTTAAGGACTTTATCACACTTTCATCATTTCATACTATCGTCTAAGCACAGCGTAAAGATAAACTGTACAAAATTAAAAGCATCAAGACGAATAACAAAGAAAAAGAATCTATTAATCTATTGATGTTGACCTGATGTAACATCTAAAATAGGTATTCCCCTACATTTTTTTCTCGTAGATCAAAATTTTACTGGTTTCAGTGAAAACCTATGCTGCAAAATTTCTACCGTATTCCGGAATATGGTAAAAATACATCTAATAGTACCTCGCTCTAGTCTTCCTAAAACAATGTAGCTTAACCATTTACAGGTGTAAAGCAATTTCGTGCTCAAATATAAAGCGAGCAATGGACGACGGCTTTAGCAATGTACCGTTAATGTTTTACAACAGTGTTATTGCGAGACGTGTCGTTACCATTCGAACTGTGTGCACTTCCTGCAGTCGACAGTTAAGTGTAGTTTTACTGACTTCACACTTACAGAGATTATATTCGACTTGCCGGCTAAATGAAGCTTGCGATCCATCCGGTTACTAAAACACCTTCAGTGTAGTCGACCTCTAACCTTTTTTTATGGTAGAAGACAAACGACTAGGTCACTAAAAGATTATATGACCACCGCTATCCACCAACGTCCGCCACTAACATACACTGTCGGCCAAAAGTTTGAGACCACTTTGTACACAGGTTATAATTTGCAAAATATTTTAAATCTGCGTAT
>DWTW01001560.1:0-12397 GCA_018246275.1 Papilio slateri
ATGCACGAATGGGTGGGCTCGATCGGTGAAATAGCACGACCTCACAGAAGACAGGCGTGAAGTAGAAGTATACTTCTGCGTTTCTTCTGATGAGTGAGGTGCCGGAGGCCCAATTTCAGTCCTCTTTCCTTTCCCATTATTTCCAAATAAGGATGGAATGGCAAGAAAAAGAGAATTGGACCATTAAAGGTAGCAACGCAACAGCAACTCATTTGCTTGTTGTGGACGGTCACTTAACATCAGATGACCCGCTCGCTCGTTTGCCACCTTCTTCCACATAACAAAAAATACATTACCCGAAATAAAATATATTTCTCCCAATGGTGTGTTATGTGATCCATATAATAATCGGTATTAATAAGGCTTTTATGGTACTAAGTAAATTGTCAAAACTTTATCCTATATAAGTATTTTGTATTGGACGGAAACAGAATTATTTGTATTTTTATGCATTTTAATTACTTTGCGTACAAAAAAGTGATAAAAAAACAAGTAGGTAGGCGACTTAATTATTAAACATTCACCAATTTAGCTACTATTGAGTGCTGCTAGGTCGACAGTCTAGGTGACTAGGTGTTATTTGATCGCTATGTTATAACGATCTTTTTTTTCATCTGATTTCATCAAGCGGCTACTTAGAGAAGGATTGATCAGCTGTGGACAACTTTGAGTTGATGGTTACATAGGATTGTATTAATTTTTGGCAATGAAGTTTTTTTTTAATCTGATCATAAATTGTCGATTTTTTGGGTAGGTATCGAACTAGTTAAACGACAAATTCATTCGCACGTTGTCAATGTCAAAACTTTCGTTAGATCTAGTGTAGACCGTTATAACATATAACGGACAATATATTACATTACATTTTTTGAACTTAGAACACATTAAAAAAAATTAGCCATGACTGTTATAATATTCATTATTGTAAGATAGCGTTATTGTAAGGTAATATTAATATGATATATCGCAGCCAAGGATGAAATTTAGTTCAGACTAATATGAACTCTATTTTTATAATGATAAGAGGAAGAGCTAATTTTAACTACACATTTTTTTCTTCCTGCATTTTTCCCAGTTTATGTTGGGTCGGCACAGTACGACAGGTTTTGGTTATAATTTTTTTACGGCTGGCCGCCTAGCTGACGCAAACCCTCCTCGAGCATATACATATATGAAATATTGGTAGATTATCGAAATAATTTACTAATATTTCTTTTAACCGTGTCCAAACAAGTTTTAATCTTGGTTGGACATGATTCATGACAATAGTCGAATGGCGGAATTCGAACATGCAACGGAATTATTGTATGTTTCATGATCCCTACCTTTAACCATTAGGCTGTTGGTGTCCGATTAATTTTAGCTACACACATAACATTTAAAATTATAACATTTCAGATTTTATATTAGTGTGAACTTCATTTTTGCGAGAAAATGTTCAAACTGTAAACTGTTATTGTTTTGAGTAAGTTTTGATTACAAACTTACGTTGAACTGAGTTTCGTGGTTTTCAACAAGAGTCACAATTTACTAAATTGTATTTTTAATAATTTGTGTAAATTGGATAGGTTTTTCTTGTACAAATTTTGCGTTGGATTATTAAGGCTAAAGTTGTGTGTAGGTAAATAACGTCGCCCCCACGTAACGCTGCCGATGGGAACTATTTTTTTTCATACAAAGTATAGATGATAAAAAACTGCGTGCAATGAAAATGAGAAAATACCTTATCAACCATACAACAAATAATTATCAATACAAATTTAAAATATACTAATCTGAAATCTCTGTACGATATTACAACGTTCAAATCTATAATAATTATAATCTTAATTTATATGACATAACTAACTCGACAACAAAACTAACAGTATTCAAGTATAATATAATAAATATTATAACAGTTTAAAATAACAGAATAATATAACAATTTCGCCCACCACTAGTGAGGACTTGGATTAGAACCTTAAAAATTTGACATTGACATTATCTGACTTATGTTTAGAAGACGTGTCGTTTAATGTGTAAAATAAAATTTAAATAGATTATCTTTACAAATCATTTAAATATTGCTTTTAATGGAGTATTCTTTGTCAGTTTACTTGGTGTCATTTAATTTGCTTAGTCTACAATTTAAGATATTGAAATGAAACTGTCTTGATTTGATACGGTTTGAGCGTAAACAAAGACCTTTTTTTAATAACGACAATGAATGTTTTGTCCATAAGGTGTAAATGTGTGTGAGGGGTGGAGTTTTGGACTTATTCAGGATCTTAATGCGAGGAAAGTGCTTCAAGATGACCGGGGTTAGCAGAGACGCTCCGATAGGTATACAGTGTTTACAAAAGCTCAGCGGGTGGCTTTGTCCGCGAATGCAAATCAACAGGTTAAGATGGTGAGCAGACACTACTACTACTTTTGAAATTGTAAATATATATAAATGCCCCTCAAGTCGTGATACGTAAAAAAATCTTTAGGAAAAATTAACAATAAGAAAGATAATTGTTCCTAACCAATAGCAATGTACTGTATGACAATGGAATGATATCCCTAGGCATGTATAGATTATACTCATGTGCCACACACGGGCCGGGTTATATTTCTATATTATATATTTCAATTCTTTTAAAAGCTTATGAGAGATTTGTTTAATGGTTAAAACATTTAAAACAAAACAATTAAAAGTATTATTAAAACAGTTAAACAATCCCATGTTGTCTATTTTAATATAAATCAGTTATGAAGAAACTGACATAAAAAAGTGGTGGACCACACATTGTGTCAGGTATTGTGGCAGGCTGTACTGACAATAATTATTGAAGTGTTGTTAGATGTCTCAATGTTGCTTTTATCTCAGTGATACCAATGTATGTATTAATATTTAGAATTTGCCTAAGATAAGGAAGTTGTAAATAAAACATAATTACAAATATTTTATTGCATAGTATTTCTAAACATTTCAAATACATTGCATTCAAATTTCTTGCTGCCAAATTTGTCTACATTTTTCTTAAAGGCTGAAATTTGTTCAGCTTTTTTGGATAAATAAATCATTACTATTTTTAATTACTACACTTTATATAAAATTGAACATAAAAATGAGTTTAATTAGCCTTTTTGCCAAGCTAAGTTCCTGATGTTAAAGAATTGTGTAATTGCATTCATCCCTTGTAAAACGAATCACGCTTTTTAAATTTCATACATATTTAAAAGTTTGTAGTATTTGCAGATTGGTAATATTCCAACCTACCATCAGCACTTATTGGGATTGTAAATATATAAACGACAAAATTATTATTACAATAATGCTTGGTCGATCAAAATAGCACGGCTGATTTTACTAGCTGACTCATAACATGTATCACGGTTTATACAGCATAGCTATCAACTTTAAGTGTTACAAATTGTTTATCTTGCATTCCCATTTATTTTTCATTACCTACAATAATTTATGTAATCTTCAATTTTGTATGTAAATATTATCCATATTATATAAAAAAACTACATACTATATAATAAAATTTAAGTTGCCTGAATTCTTTAGAGCAGCTTACTTTTTTTTAAATTTATAGAGCTAGCAGCATAAAAAGGTGATGATTGGAGCAAGCCTTGACTTTGAAAAAGTATCAAGACTTAAAAAAAGTTAAAACATTACACACTGACACACATTATTTTGACACTGCAAAGTTTACTTGATATTATTGCATATTACTATATGCAATATGCAATAATATGAAATGAATTAGTGATTAGTGTAAATAATATGAAGAAAATAGTGTGTGACAGTGTTTGGCGCTAAACAACTAAAGGCTACTGAGTGACTGAGCTTGCATTGCTGAAAACAGTCACATAAAACTTGTTGTTATCTCTCTCGTTCTCTCTGAAGAAACTGAGATGACATGTTCTATTTGAATGTTTTCGGCAACCTCATATAACAAGCAATTGTCAAAATTTTAGTGAAAAAAAATTAAAATCAGTTTTAAATAAAAAAAAATTGTTTGCTGTGCTCATGTACCGATGTAATAAAAGATAAAAATATATGTATAGTAATAAATGTATAATATATGTATAAGATAAACAAAACAATGAAATTCAATTTATTGTAATTAATTGAAGTGATAAGTTTTATATTGTCGGCGGTTCTCTGTGAATTGCGGTGCGGTAATCAGCATGCAAGGCATGTGTTGTATGCGTCTCGATACATGCAACGGTACTACGATGCCATTCGCGGGCGAAAACTTCACCTTTACTTCCGCAAGATTTCAGTTTTTTTAAACAATGTTCAGTCGACAAAATGGCTGCGCATGACCACGTGATAGATGTGGAATTTAAAAAAAAAGGATATGATAGATTTGGGGAGAAGGAGAGAGTGATCTCTATCACTCTCTCCTTCTCCCCAAATCTATCATATATATATCTATCTAATAAAAATCTATCTAAAATCTATCATATAAATATCTAATCTATCATAGAGAGTATCTCAAACAATGCAACATTATAATTGTGCAAAATATTATAATCAATATCTACAATGCTATAAAATATAATTCTTTTTCTCTCTACGTCATATCTTTTTTCGTGTATCGTAATTTGTAGGCACATTTCGATACTTGTAAGTGTATGTGTATCATCTGATCATAAAATGTGTCTGGCTGAGTCATTCAATACACTCGTTATTTGGTCCAACAATTTAAATTAATTGGATGTCAGCATATTTTACGTACTTTTATCACACGACCTGCAAAGATGTGTGTGTTGTTGATACTGATGTCCTAATTATTGAAAATTAAATAACAATTATTGTATGCATACATGTAGAATGTCATGTTTACATTGCTAAAAACATCACATAACAACACAAACATGTTGCTATATCTCTACTTCTCTATAAAAAAACCGTTTTCGGCAGTGTGAACTCACGGTTTAACGTAAACTGTATTGTACACTGTACAAGGCCGCCGATGCGACGTCATCCGACTCCGTTTTCATTTTATGTATTGGAAGTATTCAAATGGTATACACACCGAGATAATATTAAAAACATTAGCGGATATTTCAAAGCACCTTAGTGGTGAAAAATAGAAAAAAACACATGACAGAGAAAATCGTTTCTCGATTTTTCGCAATATCTCTTGCAGGTACCAAGGAGCGGTTCTAGTGCTGACGTATTTCACGTACATGACGTACCATCTGACGCGCAAGCCGATATCCGTGGTGAAGAGCGTGCTTCACCAGAACTGCACTGGTTTGGAGCCACCGCCGGGGACCGACGCCACTGACGACCAGTGGTGTAATTGGGCGCCGTTCAGTAAGTACAAGAAGTATCAGAAAGTGATAGTTTAGAGTTATTCAAGACTAGCGGTCAGCCCCGGCCCGTATTCAATAAAAATTTCAAAAATTCATTCGGACCCCTAACTTTTTGAAAATATTCTATCGCCTATATTCATCAGGGATAATGAAGGATTCTAATGGTGAAAGAACTTTTCAAATCGGTCCAGTAGTTTTAGAGCCTATTCAATACAAACAAACAATCAAATCTTTCCTCTTTATATTTAGATAAAATCAATCACGCCCATGACTCAGAGGGGTAACATTACATTTTATCATTATACCATTTTATTTTGTGATCACTGATTCATTAATCATTAAAATGGAAAACAGCAACATCATTTTTATAACCGACATTTATGGGGAACATGTTAAACATGTTAAAAACTAACTATATTTCGATCAAAATATGACTTACGGTAACACATTTATGATTTTTTTTTTATAATAGGCGAAGGCAAATCAAGCGTCTAACCGGATGTTGTGTGACAACCGGTTAAAATCCGCAATTATGAGTTTCGAATGCTTTGCCGTGGGAGTTGAGAAAGAAAATTATAAACAGAAGTGACTAGGGCCTGCGGAACCGCGAAACACAACATTGATTAAATGAAAACATGCTAATCGTTATTTCAAATCAAATATTGATCTATGCGTGTAGGAACATAAATAGGATACATTCTCAATAATCACATTGTTTGTTAAGACAGTGTGAAAAGTATTTCAGATTATAAATCCCCTTTCAGACACCAGTGATGCTAACACTCTGCTGGGAGCGTTAGACTCGGCTTTTCTATTTTCCTACGCCGGCGCCATGTTTATTTCTGGTGGGTTACACATTTTTTGTGATTTTTTTAATACTATTAAATTGATTTTTCCTTTATTTTAATTTAAATACTTATTTTACTTTAAATAAGTATTTAGATAACTTAAAAATAATAATATAAAATAATATATTGTTGTAAAGGATTTGAAGACATGTTACAAGTTGTTTTTCGACGTTAGTTTTTCTGCTTTCAATAAGTCCGGTTAATCTGAAGATTTGTATACTTAATAAGGACCTATGACCATGACATATAGAGAATAACTTCCTAAGACTATCCAATTATAATCAGAATCATCAAAAAAATATATGTGATTGTGAATAACGCCATCTAGTTAATCATTGGGAAAACTAGTTAACTAAATTTTCCTTATCTAGAACTTTGCGTGATCTTTTAGTTTTTAAACTTAAGTTTACTTACACTCATATTTTACTTGTTTTGTGGTAAAAGTATTATCCCTCGTTTGCAATTCAATGTTTATACATATATTACTTGAAACATATAACGTAGGCATGGTGGCAGAGCGCGTCGACTTGCGATACTTCCTGTCACTAGGCATGCTGGTGTCCGCCATCTTCTGCTACCTGTTCGGCCTGGGGCGCACGCTCAGTGTACACTCCATTTCCTTCTATTTGTTGGTGCAGGTAAATATCTGCTGCTATTAAAAGTATCTATTCATATTCTATATATCATTATGTACGCTTTTATACCCTAGTTCTATAGTTAAATTTTAATTTATTTTTACGTAATGCATTCATATTTATTTATATTACAAATAATTGTTATTGGTTTTAACTTATCAATTATCAGCTCGGCTCGGAACCTCGTATTATAACCTATATCTGCACATTTTTACTTGGCAGAAATATAACTTCGAGAAGGCATCTACCACCGTTTTATTAAATTTGATGATTCTGAATGTGCTTTCGATTACGTGCATCTGATATCCTTAGGCGGGAGCTGGCGTTGCACAGACGACTGGCTGGCCCGGCACAGTGGCCACTGTTGGCAAGTGGTTCGGCAACAGTAAGAAAGGCCTAATTTTCGGCATCTGGAACTCTCACACATCCCTTGGTAATATTTTAGGTAAGTTAAAGAAGAAGTGTACCACGGGGCAAACTACTGGGACAACATTTATTCTATACTTATGTATAGAATAAATGTGGTTCCAGTAGCTTACCTTTGCTTAATGCATTATAACCGGTATCGTATTATGTTTTGTTCTTTCCACTGTTTGAGGTTAAGAAGCTTGCAACAGATATTCGATGCCATTAGTTCTAATAGTGGTAGAGCCCGCAACAACAACATCTGTTGCACGAATGGGCCGGCTCGACCGGTGAAATACCACGATCTTATAGTAGACAGGCGTGAAGTAGAAGTATTTCTGCGTTTCGTCTGATGAGGGAGTGCCAGGGGCCTAAACATAGTCTTTTTCCCCTACTTTCACTGTCTAATAAGGAAAGTATGGGTAAGGGATTTGATGAGGGGGCGAGGATGAACAGGAAAAGGTAATATCTTTTTTTTCTGTTTATGTCCTTCTCTATCCATCAAAAGTTAGTCACATCTGCAGCATATTAGCTTGTTACAGATGCCCATGGGTAGCGTACACTTTAAATCGGGTAAACGGCTTGCTTGTTTGCCTCTTTCTGCTATAAAAAAATTAGTCTTGGATAATTTATAGTGCCGGCAAACTTGGAGCAATCGCACAGACAGAAACTTTCATTTTTTAAGCCCGTGAGGCGTGTTACCAAACTGCCTTCATGTGGCGGTTTATATTTATAATTGTGAATATTTAAAAGCTCTCACGAGTTTATATAACCTTAATGATGAATTGGTCAAACGTCACGGGTAATAACCACGTTTTAATAGTTAATACGAGGTTAAATAACCGTAATTATATATGTATAGAAATTACCGATTACTTTTATGAATTCTCGTAAACAAAGTAGGTACATTTGGATGTTGATACAACAATGATTAAATATCAAGCTGCCACATACAGGTACGGTAATGGCGGCGGAATTCGTGGAGTCGGACTGGGCGCTGTCGTTTATCTACCCAGCGCTGGGCATGGGGTTTGTGGGTGCAATCGTGTGGTTATTCCTGCCATCGGAGCCGCGGCACGTGGGACTGGTGATATCACCACGTCCTGAGGTCAGTACACACAATAAAGGACAGAGAGATGTACACGTACTTTTTGTATTACTTTTTATTTATTTTTTAATTTCCACAGTCCAGACAGTCGCGAAGGTACGAAGATGAAGAGGAACATTCGCAGGTCATCGTCGGAGATCAGGTAGGAATGATGGATACGGAGTTTATTACTATTTTAATGTTTGTCTAATAAACTAACGTGATTTATATAATTTTTAGTACACAATATGTTGTAATAATTTCAATATTACATTCGATTAAATTCGTGCAGTTGTTTTTAATATATTATATTATTACGTAGAAGATAGAAAATAAACTTAAAGTCTATTCACTTAAAAAGCACTACAGCTAAACTAAGAGAACTTTCATTTGATGAAGTGGTTCAGGATATCGAACAGTTTAAAGTGGCACCATGATCCATTGACATCGTGAGCTCTGAATACCGCAAAAGGTAGCATATATGTAGGTAACACTTGAATTCTAAGTACTAACTAAGTGGTATGGAAATATGAATTAAAATACCGCAATAACACTAATAACACAACGCCGCACGGTAACCGCAGCGATACGCACCCAAACCGCACAATAACCGCACGTAACCTCCGCAGGCGGCGAGCTTGCGTCCCAACCGCCACTCGGCGAACGCACCACCGGTAAGCCTCCTTAATTTGCTAATCACTAATTTATATAGTTCTTCATTATTAATGAATCATTAACTTGCACAAATTATGGCAGTGTAAGTGGTAGTAGCTTGTGGCAACACCAAGATGGCGTGATTCGAATTTTACCAATCAGAAAGCGGATGGTGATCGCATCAATTGCACGTTTTTTTTGCCGTCGCCGAATCAATTTGGTTGCATACACCAACGCCGGTGGACGGATGCATGCATTGCTTACCATTGTTTTCATTTTTGTGACGTAATAATTTTGTAAATAAATTAGTCTTTGTAGGTAGCTAAGATCCAAGTTAATTAAGTACCATTGCCGTGATATTTTTCTTGCATATTTGCATTGTCAACAATAAACATATGCATTTGCATTGCATATGTTCATTGTTCATTTTTACTTTCGGATTCTCCATTTCTTTTCGTTTTCTTTATAGGAAATCATCTAAAATTATACCATAACTTCGTAAGATTCATTAATATACTCATTAAACTATTACGCGGTACATTACCAAGCTTTATTATATTAGTCTATGGTAGATCTATTGATGTTATCGAATCCAGTGACCTGACCAAGCAATTACCCCACGTTGACCTCAGCCTCAGAGCGACGAGGCTGACGAGAGCACCGCTCTCCTAAGGAGAGCGCCCTCGAGGGACAGCAACGACGGTAGCGCGGTGTCCCTCTCCCGCGCCCTCGCCATCCCCGGAGTACTGGAGTTTTCCTTCTCTCTCTTCTTTGCGAAGCTTGTCAGCTACACCTTCCTCTACTGGCTGCCGCTCTACATTAACACTTCCAGTGAGTATCAGGCAGTTGAATTTACTATGGTGTTTGGTCGAAAAGTATAAATCGATAAGTCCTTAAATTACGACTAGGACTCTAATTTTGCTAATATGCCCGCGGAGGGTTGGCGTCAGACAGTATGGACTTCGGTCGTACTGTGCCGACCCCATATAAGGTGGGAAAAAGTCAGGGAGGCAAAAAGTATCACAATGGTTTTACAATTGCTGATTTGATATTCGACTAACGCTCGAGTTTTTCGATAAACATTTCGGCAAATAAGTTTTCTAATAATGACAGCACGAATCGCATCTGCAATTTTTGGTCGCCGGTTCGACGGATGGATTGGATGGAAAAGCGTCAGGCATTCTAAAACATAAGTATTTTAACGTTTCCTAGTAATACGTCACCCGCACCTTTGTTATAATGAAAAATTGATATAAAGAATGATCATATTGAGGTTGTCTTCCGTAGCGTCACTGACGCCGAAGCAGTCGGGCGAATTGTCGACGGCGTTCGACGTGGGCGGCGTGGCGGGCGCGGTGCTGGCCGGCCTGCTGGCGGACTGCGTCGGCTGCCCGGCGCTGGTGTGCGCCGTCTTCTACACGTTTTGCGCGCCCGTCGTAAGTATACCGCTACTATTATCACCAGTATATTCGTAGACGCAACACAACTTTGAAGCGGCAATAGCCTAATGGTTAAGGGTGCCGACTATCGAACATGAGGTCGTGGGTTCGAATCCGCCATTCGACTATTTCACGACAATTCACTTTCCTACTAAATGGTTAAAGAAATATTAGTAAATTATTTCGAAAATCTACTAATACTTTATAAAAAAAAAAAAACTACTCGTATCTGTGCACGATTTGTGTTGTATTTGAAACGAAACATAATGTCGTCGGTTTGAATCCGGAATGCATGGACGGACCGACTCGGAGTACCGTGACGTCATTGAATACCAACGTCAAGGTATTTTCATCTAGTAAATGTGTCGCCTGGGCCTCCATCATCTGCTCCTCGATTTATCTTTTCCCCTCCTTTTGGTTGTTATTTAAATTGAGGTGAACTTGGCGCTTGACCGTTTGCCGCCTTCAAATATGTATGTTTTTATTTGTTGTTGTCAGTTGCTGGCGTACCAGAGGTGGGGCGCGGTGTCCTACTCGCTGAACGTGGCGCTATTGGTGCTGGGCGGCGTGCTGGTCAACGGGCCCTACGCGCTCATCACCACCGCTGTCAGCGCCGACCTCGGTGAGAGTATAGTCTTATGGTACAATATACTCGAGGAACGTAGCGCTGTTGGTAGTCTGTACAATAGTAATCCTAATGATCAAGAACATTTGTTCCAGGTACTCACAGCAGCCTGGCAGGCGACTCCAAGGCGCTCGCCACCGTGACCGCCATCATCGATGGCACGGGCAGTATCGGTGAGTCGCTTAATAAACCTCGCTTGTAGCGACTTTTCAGTTATAGCGACATAACATTCAAGTCTTTTGAATTTAGTTTTAACGGAAGAGTTCCGATATAACATTTCAACAGTAGTAGAGCCCGCAACAACAACATCTGTTGCACGAATGGGCCGGCGAGATCGGTGAAATACCACGACCTCACAGAAGACAGGCGTGAAGTAGAAGTCTTTCTCCGTTTCGTCTGATGAGTGAGGTGCCGGAGGCCTAATCCTAGTCCTTTTCCCCTTCCTATCCTTTTCTAATAGGAAAGGATGGAAAGGGGAAGAGGATTTGACGGGGGAGGGGATGGATAGAAAAAGGTAATTGGTATCCTTCTTTTCTGTTTAACCCTTTCTCTATCCATTAAAGGTAGGCAATGCATCTGCAACTCATTAGCTTGTTGCAGATGCCTATGCGTGGCGTTCACTTGATATCGGGTGAACCGCTTGGTCGTTTGCTGCCTTCTATTATAAAAAAAATCTCTGTCGATCCCTCTGGGTTACGAGAGTGAATTCCAAACCACCAAAACATACTCTCAATTTAAGTCACAACGTCCTACATATACACCATTCTTACAACGTTAAAATGTCCTCGAAAGTACAAAAATAAGTCGAAAAAATAAAACAACGATTCAATACTAAAAATCATATAATAGAAAAAATAACTTGAATTACATCACTCTCCTGGCCACACAATACTCTCGATCCAGTCCAGGTAGCTCGACACGCGCGTGTACACGGCGGGCTGGCCGCTCTTGGCGCACTTGCCCCCGAACGAGGTCACCCCCACCACGTAGTAGATGCACTGGTTGTCCCGGGAGACCACCTGCAGCGGGGAGCCGGAGTCACCCTGGATGAAGGAAAGAACAACAAATGAGATAGAGCGACTAGAGCCATATATAACTATAGGTTTGTACCTACAAATTCAACCTTTTAAAAATCAAATTCGAATGTTACTAAGTCAATTTGATAGTTTATAATATTGTAATTTTCATTTGATTTTTAAAAGGCTGAAGTTAAAGTTAAAACATAGGCATTTAACTAAACCAATAACTAACCTAACTAACCAATAACAGTGGTAGAGCCTGCAACAACAACATCAGTTGCACGAATGGGCCGGCTCGACCGGCGAAATACCACGACCTCACAGAAGACAGGCGTGAAGTAGAAGTATTCTGCGTTTCGTCTGATGAGTGAGGTGCCGGAG
>DWTW01001561.1:0-12394 GCA_018246275.1 Papilio slateri
GTACTTAATTGAATGATGCACTCTGTCCGAAATTATTATATTAGAAACAGCTGTCACGGCATTTATCACAATTAGAGTAAACAAATTGTTTTTTTTTTTTTAATTCAAATTGAAATTGTGGAGTTTCAATTCATATTTTATCCAATTAATTCGTAAGTCAAATATGATAAAATAAAAAAAAATGTGAAATCTAGACGATTAATTATTCATATCAAGATCTGTCACCACAATGTTAATTGCTTAATTCATTTCTTTTATCGACTTAGTATAATCATTTTCTCCAATTATATAACCAATTCATTTTAGTCTTACATCAGAAAGATTTTCGACTACTTTCCGTGGTGTATATCAGATATATTTTAGTCATATATTTGGATGTATATGTGGTTAGTGTTCATATATTTGGAACAAAAATTACGTCTTCACTGTGCATCGTAATATGAGCTCATCTGTTAGGACTCAAATGTGACAATAGATTGTTCCACTTGTATCACTGCCACGAGGAAGGGGCTATTCTACCTACCAACTACATTGGTTTTAAAAGGGAACATTAACAATTCTATGGGTCTTAGCAATGTTTTGCTGATGAGTGACGTGAGAAAGGTGTATCAGGGGACCGCGATGAAAAGAAATCTTTGTCCCCCTTTTAGATTACGGGCGTGTTAGACACAGATCAGATAATGTCAAACAAAATAGATAAAGGACATTACTGACGTAGGCAAAATATCACTACAGTTTGAAGTTTAATGAACTTTATATGCATTGGTTTGTATTCATCAAACATTCAACCTATCGCAGTGTTACCCATTTGTTTATTAAAATTACATGGATTCGGCGACTGCAAGTTTGCTTAGCGTCTGGTCTGGCCTGGTCCGGTGTCTCATGCGAGGAGTCACTCTTGGAGCTGGGCCAACGTCGCCGGCGCTTCGGAGAAACATCTGATTTAGGACAATATATCTCCCACTTATCGCTGTCACGACTTTCCCAGGAATATATCGGTACAACGCGCTTCCTGCTCGTGACAATGCAGATGTGGACCATTGACACACATCAATGTATGTGGAACTTAACCGAATTCTTTCGTAACGTTTTGAAGTGTCGCTGAATGTATGGCAACCAAATTCCGATCAAAAAGTATCATTTCATTTAAAAAAAACACTCCGACAGATATTTATTAGATAATATTTCTGTTAGTTTTCTCTTTAGTATTTATAAGCGTACGGCACTAACTTAGTTCCATCCGAATCGCAACTTAAAATGAAGTAGTTAGTAACAATTTTGACTCGTTTTTATAATGAACTAGCCCGCCCGGGCTTCGCTCGGGTATATAGACAAAAAAGTAGCCTACGTTACTCGCTGATAGATCAGGTTTCTATAGGTGAAAGCATTCTTAAAATCGTTTCGTTACTTTTTAAGTTCTAAATTTATAAACAATCAAAACTTTTTATACACATTAGTTTAGCATTACGGCATCTGATCCTTATAAAACGGAAAAACGAACGGTTAAACTGTAGCTAGCATTTTGTTAAAAAAAAAACAGAGCTGCAAAACTTTTTTTTTCCTTTCAACTTAAATTTCTTTCAACGAAATATAGCGGAGGTAACTAATACAAATAGACTACCTACGTTTACTTTACAAATATTTTATCTTGTTCGGGAATCCTGGAAGTCGCCATAAAAGAACCAGTTTCTCTAACCTTAAATATACGTTACTAGATTTATTTATATTACTGGAGAGATAAAAGTAACAGTGGCGAAGTATGTTTTATATTCTTGTGATTGGTGCGTACGCGCGTCGATATTTACTAAGAACATGTTTACAGTATGTAATAAAAATAAAACGATACAGGAAACCTTTGTTATAAGAACTGTGCCTTTTATCTGAATACAAAACAAATACTTAGTTTTATTTAAAACCTCTTAGATCAAAAGTTATTGCTTCCGCTTTTATAACAATGATGAAATCGGTGTAAAATTTATGGCTATATGATAAATTCGAAATGTGTAGAATTAGCCTATGGTCTAGTAGTTGAAGTATCTCGCTTCTGATCCGCGTTGACCTTGGGCGACCTGGGTTCGATTCCAAGTCGAGATAAAATTTAGGTTATAATTATAAGTCGTTTAGTTCCCGTTGTATGACTACAAACTCACTCTTGCTCCTGTCACATTTGAGACCGAATGTGCCTGAAGCCGATAAAAATAGTGGTCTCGATTTGTCTCAGAACGTTTATTATGTGACAGTATATACATTCAAAATGCAATGAGGCACGAGATGGTACGTATGTGTAGTATCTTTTGGAGGATATTGCGCTTACATCTTCTGGTGGTTGGTGTTTTACTCAGATGTTTGGCTTTTTATAATTTGAACTGCGTACTTGTTTTGATAGACCGTGTTTATAGATCGACTGGAAAACGTTGAAGATAAATGTAGTTGTTGAAAGTCATTGAACTTCTAACGTTATGCAAATGAAAGAAGTAAACTATGATGCTTGTTCCACTTTGCTGAAATTATGATAGCCGACTATCGATACAGTTGGAAATGTATCTTAGTGTCTATTAGTGATTGTTTTGTAAACGAACTCTTGTCACTAAAATATTATATTATGTTTGTTTTTTAAGTTAAAAATATTTTACATATGTTATAAATTGGATCCAATCTGGAATTGTCTTTATATTAGCGACCGTTTCTGTCGTGCTACACTACTTACGACCTTTTTATTAATCAATAATTTCAATACCTAAACTTTCCAAATGAACCACTCCTTCTATTGATATTTTTTTTTAAGTTTTTGAGATTATCGCGTTAACGAGCGGAGCGACGAGTGGCTTTCTTTTACAATATGTCGTGATAAAAACTAAAATCACTATTTAAATGTCTTAACACAACACGCAGTGTCTGTCTATCCCGTACGAACTAAATGGGCTTGAGTGTGCGGATTTTAAAACATGAATTACTGTTCGCAGTCAATGATAAAACGGAACTGTGATAGCAAAAAAGGTACGCGCCGTTTGCGGGCGTCCAAGGTTCTAGTTAACTCGGTAATTTGCGATGACCATATACATCTTTCGGGCGGACAATAGACCATTGAGACGCTGCCATTGTGGTCGCGTGCGTCAATTAATGCGTGTGCAAGCACGCACGACGATCGCTAGTCGGGATGTTCGATTCGATTTTTAATCAATTGGCACTATCGATTACAATCGATACGATGTGATCGACAAATGACAGTCGAATTGATAATCGATAATCGCACATTTTGACGATGTTAATAGTTAACGTGTGCTAATTTAATACTATTTAAGAGCTTAGCTAAGATATTGATTTGTGATTTATTGATTTGTTGATTGATGATCATCAATGGCAATCAATTAACATAAGACGATCTAGGCTGAGAAGATGAGAAAAAGCACATATGCATATATTTATTTTATATGGGTTCTTAATATCAGATGAACCGCTAGTTCGTTTGCCTCCGTCTTCCTTAACAAATAATGATTAAGTTAAAAACCAAAAAATCCGTCTGACTGTATGATTATCTCCATTCATCATATAAGCTGTAACACCCAGGGGAAGAATACGAATTTAATGACACCTCACTCTTCAAAATCGGTCAAACCGTTTAGCCTACAGGAGGTCGCAATGACCTCCCATAGACTAAACGGTTTGACCTTTCCATTGCGCGCAAAAAAGATTACCTTCTTTCTGTGCTAGTCGGGTAAATAAAGTTTATACATGCAGTATCAGTTAATTCTATTCAGTGAAGTGTCTTTAATATCATGTAGCCTTGGATCGTGTACGAATGAGATCAGTGACGCCTATGCACTGCATTATATTTTTAAATTCGTCAACATAAATCTGATTAAATCGTGACATCTCTGTGACCTCAACGCTTGTGTCCAACCTTGTCACACGTTATTTAATCTCGTCACATCAAAACTGTAACATGTTACGTTTCGTATTCTTACGGGATGTCACGACGTGGGAACGTATTCATAGTCCATTCAGATGAGTTATGGGGCCGTGAAATATCACGCTCGAATAAATATAAAACTAAATTGTTACTTAGGATATAAAACATTATTTCAAATCATAAATAGATATTTTCTATACTAATATTATAAAGAGGAAAGATTTGATTGTTTGGTGGAAATGGCCCTCAAAATACAGGACCGATTTGAAAAATTATTTCACCATTAGAATCCTACATTTTCCCCGATGAACTTAGGCGATATAATTTATAATTTTTTGAATTTTTTGTTAATTACCCGTGCAAAGTCGGGGCGGGCCGCTTGTTGTTTATATAATTAAACAACGATATCGACACAGATGACATTCCCCTAAAGATGAGATATATCTTCTAGATAATACGGTCCTCTTCCCATCAAATCATTTTTCTTCCCCCCAAAAATCTTTTTCCTTGTTTATCTCTTCCTCTGTCCATGAAAGATAAGCAACGCATCTGCAACTCATTAGCTTGTTGCAGATGCCTATGGATAACGATTACTTAACATCAGGTGAAGCTCTCGTTCGAGTGTTCTTTCTTCTTTCTTGCTTTCACCTTCTTATATAAAAAATGATGGTTCAAAATCAATCATATTGAATTGCATAATTTAAATAAAACTTTCCATTCCTTTCGTTTAATTCTACTTTCCTAAGTTTTAATAAGTAGGCTCTACGGTCATCAGCTACCCTACAGGGTGCTGCAGTGTAGTGATACTAAGTGTAAGTGACACCATGACAATTAAATATACTATAACCAATGTTTTTCGTGCCAGAAGAAGGCAAACGAACGATTATCAACACTTGATAAGTTTACCACATTTATCCGCATCCGAACCAACGTTCGCAGTTATCGAAAAGAGTTACAGATTCGTTGCTAGCTTTTGAGCAAGAAAAAGAGTAGATACGATAAAATGGAAAGAAGATGGGTCCTACGGCGCATCACTCATAAGAATAAACTAAGTAATAAGGCACAATGCAGGGAGGACTGGAGATTGCTCCACCGACAAGAGCAAAAGAGCTCTCAAATTAATGATATTCACATTGGTGCGTTGTAAGGTCTCGGTATTTATCTTTTAGATTCGGTTCCGTTCATGTTACAGCTGCTGATTATGGTTCCACTACCGTTTTCCATCGATAATGTAAACATTTTAAAACTATAAATCTTGTATTATACGGAACATCTATAAAAATATCTTGTATGGACGAACATTCATTTTTTGTCTTTATAAATAGGAACTCTTTGAAGTCGGGTAATAAATAATTTCAGTATTAAAACATGTCCGAATAAACATTATTTCAATTTATTGTTTACACACGAGCCGATGACTTAATGGACGAGAGTAAGGTTGAAAAATTAATGTGTTTCGCATCACTCAATTATCGTATTATATTAATAACACAATTACTGAATTAAATAAGTAAAGAGCTCACATTTTTTTAACTACCCACTTGTGTAAGGAGGTTGTAATCGCTGTTCAGGTTTTATTAAATTTATTACTTTCCAAATGTTGCAAGCTAGAATCTATCCACATACATTTAAATCCGACGGAAATTAAAACACAAACATCACATAAATTTTTCTTTGACTCAAAATCGATTCCATGGTTGTTACTCTAACTCGTTTTAACTCGACAAACCAACGTATCAATTAATATTCAATGAACACGAATATAACAAAGAGGTAAAGTTTTCTTTGTAATGAGTAAACATAGAAACTTCACTACCGATTTGAATAATTCTTTCACCACTAGGAACAGACATTATTCCGTAGTAACATACACTATATTTCATTATTATCGCGCAAGAACGACGCCGAGTAAAAAAACAAAATGTAGTATACTTATAACAGTGCAAAATATAATCCGAAAATATTATTATGAACAATTTTCTTTCCTATTTCATACATTATATTTCTTTACTAACGTTTTACTTTAACTTTCAGGTGATAGACTTCGGCAGTTCGTGCTACGAGCACCAGCGCGTCTACACCTACATCCAGTCGAGGTTCTACCGGGCGCCCGAGGTCATGATGGGGGCGCGCTACGGCATGCCCATCGACATGTGGTCCCTGGGATGCATACTGGCGGAGCTGCTCACAGGTCTGTACTAATCGGTGTATTTTAATAGTGACGTTCTGGAACCGAGGCAAGATGATGTTTCTCAAAATGTTCTCCTGTATTTTATTCCCAATATGTGTCGATAGGCTCAACCCTTATCATATTTGAGCCACAATAACTTTCGGTGTAAGTAATATCGAAATTAATCAAATATACTTATTAATGTATTTAGATTTTTTTTAATTCTTAAAAATATTATAGCCATTGCTTTCTCTACATATCCCAGAAGAGGTGGAGGGTTAATGATAAAAATGAAAAAATAAGCTCTTAACGAAGAATATAAATGTAGAGCTTATTTATTGTCATTATGACCGAAATGTATTTCTTCCTGGAATCCGATCCAGGAATAGCGGCGAGCCTAAAACTAGATATTGTCTAAAAAACTGACTCTAGATTACTAACATGTAGAAAGATATATCAAAGTAAATGCACTAAAGCCGTCAGCAAGTAACGATTGAAATCCATAGAAGCCGTACTACGCACTCGTCAACGCATACAATGTTGGTACTGCTGATACAGACTAAACCGTTGCAGTGCTGACAGAACTAGTACGTGAGGTTAGAGATACCAGCGAGGTGATCAAGCCACCCGTTGTTATGAAACATCAACAAATCATGAAACTTAAAAGACGAAGTGAAATAAATCAAAACAAAAAATCACGCCGCACAAGTAGAGAGCTACGCAGATTTTTTAGATATACATATAGCAGGTGCCTGCTACTTAGATGATTGAAGAAGGATGATTGTCATCGAGAGGGCCCTTGATAAGAGAATGAACCCCGCAATGACCCAGGATAGCTGTAGTTGAAGTAGGGAGACTAGAAGAGTGCCCGACACTAAATATAAATAGAAAAAGGCCAGTTGAAGAAAGTTTAGTGATCATCACGACTTTCATCCGTATAAGTGGCGAGTCAGCTACAACACTGCTGCTTTCTTCTTCACCAGGTGACGTCGCTGCTCGTTTGCCACCTTATCCTATAAAGAAACATTACAAACGTTTTAAAATTAAAATATTTATTTTTAATGTATAAATTGCGTCTTATTTATTTGAACTTTGCAATTTCAACTTATAACATATGCAACGTATGTTTTCCAGGGTTCCCCTTACTGCCCGGCGAGGACGAAGCGGACCAGATGGCGTGCATCATCGAACTGCTGGGCATGCCGCCGCAGAAGCTCATCGAGCAGGGCAAGAGGTCGAAGAATTTTATTAGCAGCAAAGGTCTGCCGCGGTACTGCACCGCCACCACGCTACCTGATGGCACCACGGTACTCAGTGGAGGTAAAAACTATCATATTGAATTCGAACTCTTTTTTGCGGTTCCTGTATTACTGTAACCGCATTTTGATAACCACTTCAAATTTTGGCAGTCTTAATAATTCGTTGATGAAATTTCCTCGATTTATCTTGTGTAATCATATTGGAATTCTTGCAAGTCGGATGCAAAAATGTGAATTAGGAATGCTTAGGCTGCGGGCACACTAGATAATAATACAATATTATTATTTGTTTTGGGCGAAAGTAAACGAATAGGGAAGTAAATCATATTTAAGGATTTATTTTTTGTTAAAGTAGTAACATATAGTGTGTAAACGGCTTTATCGATTTCGTGTCGTCTTCTGTTCACCACGTTGCATATCATCATACCTATTTATATCGATATGTCACAGTGCTTACAAAAAAATAACTCGTCCACTCTCACAATTCCTATACAACAACGTCACAGCCGCTGCAGCGTACGCTCTGAATCACGAATTCCAAACCCACTGTAAGATTTTTGGCAGGAATATAACGAAGTTATCATCATAGTAAATTTTAAACGCTGGTTAAACGGGTGAATCAGAATATCATGTTGAAATGTAAGGTACAATGCTTCCGGCATTGATTATTCATTTCAAAGGATACAAAAGCATCTGAAGTATGAGATTGTAGTAAAGATTTTTTACATATACAAATTTCTTTGTTAAAATTTGTTCCTGAATATGGCTATAGGTTCAGTCACGCTATTACCGATCCTCTACCACGATTGGTAAAAAGACGAGATATGCTGAAACAACCTTAAGTAAACATTGTCATATTTATCCATTATTTAGTTAAAATATACAGTTAAGAAGTACTGCTGTCAAATCTAAGCAGGCGCAGCAAAATACCAACTGCGGTGTAAGATTCGGTGGAGAAACTCTTAATTTAGTCTTGAGCATAGACGCAAAGTGGCTAGCTTCTCGGTATTTTACAGGTTGCATTTTGGGGGAGTACGTTCAGGAATTACACGAGTTAATTCCCCCATCTCCAATCTACCATCGGACGTTTAGACCTACGGCAGGTCTCCATCCTTTTGTCGTGGATATACCGCGCGTTTGAATCTACGTTCCTTGCGTGTACGGCAAAGGTTTGGAACAAGTTACCAGCGTCAGTTTTACCGTTCAATTATGACGAGGATACTTCCAAGAGAAGAGTGAAGAGGCTGTTCCTAAACTAGTGCGTACAATCTTTCGACTATTGATGGGTCGGTTGGTCGATGGTTTCGGTGGGATTTTGGTCAAGCACTTGTTTATTCATTATAAAAGAAAAGTTATGGTATTTCGATTAAATGTATGAGATCTCCAGGGTGGATCCGGGATTCCATTTCGTACAGTAGCTTGTATATGCACTTTTACTCTTTTTTTCTCTGTTCTCTATCCTAATTTCTTTCTCTAGACATTTACGTACAGTTACGTAGTATCGATTGTATTATTTCTTTTAAATAGAAAATAGAAGTTCAATTTAAAGGAATTTATATAAAAACGAATATGTTCTTCTATAAATATTCTAAATTCTTACTTTTCTCAATAATAACTAATGAAAAAAATTTATACTATAAAACTCCACATAAGTTTATTCTAATTAATCGTGTTGAACAACTTGACATTGATTAATTTATGGTTACCAGTAGTAAGAAGTAAATAGTATTCAGATATGTAAAAATAACGTACGGGCCCCACTGGCATACATATTACTCAAATATTTTGTTGACAATCTGAAGCAGTATAATTAAGACAAATTCTACTGTCGACCTAGATCCTATTACAAGGTTCGGCGAATATCTAGCAAAGAGTTTTTTTATGTATTCATTTGACATTCACTTTATTAAACAAACTACAAAAAAAACTTGCTATAATCCGTCAGCTAGCTCGAATCTGGAATGGTCCTGCAGTTTTATTTTTTCGTCTTCAATAAATTAAGAAGAATTAGATTTCATCAAGTCGTGGTGTGAAAGTATTTTTTATAGTGAATAAACTATAGCTTAAACTAGTTTGGTCACAGTCCCACCTCATGTTGAGCGACGACGAAATAGTAAGACGGTAGTTCACATTACCTTATCCACTTTCTTAAGGTACCCATTTTATAATTGGACGGAAAAACTGACGCTCTCAACTTGTTCCAATCCTTTACAGTACACGTAATAAACAAAAAATTATATTGCCTCGAACAAACCCGAGATTCATCGACAACGAAAGGATAGAGACGAAAGAAAGACAAAAGTGGGGAATGGGGAAATTAAATAATGTAAAATTTTCTAAGGACCTTCACATTAGAAAATTTTGATCCGATGATTCTATCGTTTCTATATATAAGTGGATTTTAAGAAAACATATTGGAAGCTTTTAAATAAAATAAAGCACTATTCTTAGTCATCTGTAATTATAAATTCATCCTGTTTTCATAAAACCGTTGATCTGCTTAAATGTTTGTTGTAAGTATTACACAAAGACTGTAAAATTATAACGAGACAACGAAGCATTCAAACAATAACAGTGTAACATTTAATAAACTATAAAAGCTCGCTGGTGTAACGTTATACCGAATTAATCGCAGCGTTCATACAAATGATTACACGTAGAGGTGCTTACACACTGGTGTGATTGGACAGAATTTGTGCAGAATCTTATTTACGTATACAACTTAAAAATTTTATAGATTCCTCTTAAAGACATTAGAACTTAGGTTTTTACATACGGTTATTAACTTATTATTTCAAAATTTTCAACTTTCTTTCATTTAGTTTTAGACCAAATTGTACTACAGTTACTACATACTGATAAAATACAATAGCTTAATGCTTTCGTATAAAATAGTTTAGAATCAACTTTCGTTTATAACATAACCTTACAATTGTTAAATTTCATTTTCATTTCAACATTCGCTCTAATCACTCTAGTGTATACACTCCAGTGCTGTTGGCAAACCACCAAAAGAAATGCAAAGCAAGAGCTTTATGAACGATCGCGCAGACAACGTCGCGACGCTTGTTTACGAGACGACTGCCGACGGCTGTTCAATTGTTACGTCTCGGGAGACAATAAACAGTGATTTAACAGAGCGGTGTAATAACCCGACGGGTAGAAGCGAACTGCGCCAAATCAACACACGCATAATGTGGGACGGTCCGGTATAGCTAGATTATATACCAGCCAATTTCACTGGAGATATTTTTCAATTTCTTGTATTTAAAAAAAACCTTTTGGTTTGGCGTTTTGTAGCAATTGTGACATTAGCATGGGAGCTTCTAGTCAATTGCAATGTAAGTTTTTAAACATTACCATGCGCGGGATTTGTCAATAAGTCAAAGGCTCACGTATCAAGGTAATGATAATTTAAACAATATAACTAGTGTTCATCGGTAAAAGTTGATAATGGACATCTTAAGTATTCATACATGGAACTGTCAGTGACATAACAACGGAATAACACACATGTATGAATGGAAGTAGCTATAACCTAGCATCTGAATTCTATAATAACGCCAGACGAAGTTTTTGAAAAGATTGTTAAAAAGGCGAATCGTTTGGCCTTATCAACAGTCAAAGGGCAGATTACTTCTGTGTGACACTAAGAAAAGGTCAAACATTATTTAATCCTCGGAAAGTTTTTGCTTTCTTCTGCTGTTTCTGTTTTTTCTGTGTTCTTTTCTGTACCCCTGACAATGTGTGTGCAAAGTTTCATGATGATTGGTTCAGGAGTTTCCGCGTGAAAGCGAAACAAATAACAAAAAAACAAACTCACGTTCGCATTTTTAATATTAGTTTGGTTTGGCAACAAAACAAAGGAAGCCCGGTTACTTCTTCAAAACAAAAAACTATTTCTCATCCCGTCAATACACTTTCCTATTTTATATTTTAACGATCTTTATCGACACGGTCGTTGACACAAACAAATGTTAACAATAACGCGTGCATGCCACTAATTAGTTTTTTTTATGATCCCATTGTGCTCTTCACAGTTTTGAATGTGATTGTACGATATCGCACGAGCGAATACTTTTTTCGTCGAAAGGTTCGATTCTCAATTTATTACACACCATGTACAGTTGTTAAATAAATATAAATTGTATAATATAACATAAAAAATCATAATGAACATTAAATTGTTTCCTTGGCATACATATTACAGCAATTCTTATTTAACATTGAATGTTTTTATCGTCTCCTCTTCGCCGACATAAAGCGAATCTAATCAACGAACATTTAATATGGTAGTACAACAAATATTGAATGGGAAAATTACGCAAGTAGTTAGGTGTCTGACCTGAAAATCTGAAACCATGCCAGACAACTACACCCGCAAAGGTTTCCTCTGGTTCTGCCTCTTTTTGGTACTTTTTACTGATAATATTTCCTCTCATCCATAATGTGACTACGTGCCATTAAACCCTGTTGAATCCTGTTAAGGAACTCATTAATTCCTGTAAAAAGTTGTTTTTACAAATGACTGCCGCAAATAGTCGTGGTTTTTATACTTGTGCCTAAAGATAGGAATGTTCTTCGTTTTAGGAATGTCGAGAAGAGGTAAAGCACGAGGCCCCCCCGGGTCCAAGAGTTTCGTCACAGCGCTCAAAGGCTGCCAGGATAAGTTCTTCATTGACTTCATCAGACGGTAAGTCTTAGATTCATCTTAAATAAATGTAAAAAAACTTTAATCTGAATAAAATCCACTGCCTTGCACTCGATGGTAAATCATCATCTCCCTGTCTTTTTCCCACTTATGTGGGGTCGGCACAGTATGACTGTATAGGTTTTGGCTACAGTTTGTACCGCCGGCCGCTTGCCTGACGCTAACCTCATCAGGAATATAATCGATGGTAAATCAAAGCAAGTATACTCAAAACACCATAAAAGACTAAAATAGTAATAACGATTTTTTTTTATGGAATAAGGTGGAAAACGAGCAAGCGGTCACCTGATGTAAAGTCACCGCTACCCATAGGCATCTGCAACAAGCTAAGGAGTTGCAGATGC
>DWTW01001562.1:0-12393 GCA_018246275.1 Papilio slateri
GGGCAATACGAAATAAAAAAAAAAACTTAAACGGCTTAGTAACTTTAGTTCCTTATTCCATATTCCATTGTATCTTAAATCAAGAAAATTACCAGTGACCTTAAAACAAATGTTCAGAATAAAAGTCATTTCTTTGCATTTTCCAATTAAATTTGTTTCCGAGTAAGCAGAGTTTTTGACTTTATTACGAATTAAAACAAAATAGCATCTTTAAGCGCTCGTTCGTGTAAATGGATTTGTAAACTGGGAACATTTAGTATCTGCAGTGATTAATAATAAACAACTTTACAACACATAAAAATGCAAATAAAAGAAATGCTTCAGAGATAAAGGTCTGTATGACTTGTAATTTTTATCTTACTTCTATTATAAATGATAATAATCATGCTAAACCGGTGGAACGGATCTGGATGAAATTTTCACAGAGATTATATACATTGTATGTTGTATATACATACCATGTATTATCTTCTTCGTTTATTTATGCGAAATTGGACGCAAAATGTGACAAGAAATAGACTTATAACACAAAAATAGTATAAAAACAGTAATAATAAAATACGTTATGTTGAACCAAAGATTAATAAAAAGCAGTTAGCGACCATAGGGATAATTACTTTATATGGAATAAGATATAATTGCTATGATGCACTTAGTTTTTTTTTTGTGTAAATGTATTACTTAATTAATTGATTGTTTGATTGTTCGATGTTCTAAAGAGCATATAGTCTAAAAATGTGGAGCCGTATATGGTATATTAAGAAACTTAATTATTGTAGCACACAATGGTCCTTTCGACTACAAATTTTGGACACCAAAATAATAGCCATTTATTTCGCGCGTCAAGAGAACTCGAATCGGCAGCTCCCCATCGCAACCCCACACAACCCTGCGCGCTACGAAATTATGGGCTCTTGAAGCCAGAAAAAAAAATACTTTCGTGCGTACGCAAATGAAGAACTCTAACGTGTGTTTTGTAGAGACGAAGGATTGTTTCTTGCTTCGTAGGTTAATTGAATTGCACTATGAATATTTATGAATTGTGAATAATATTGATTCAAGGTCTGTCACTTAATGTAGTGAAAATATTAAAATCGACTTCCAAGTTTTAAAATTAACATAACACAAAAAAATAAATCCATCATTGTTTTATTATTATTTTTTCTTAATTATAATGTTAGTGTTTTTTTGTTTAAAATTTTGCTTTATCTCAGAAACTCTTTTAGGAGGTTATGCTTGTGAAAACTTGTATTTTTATTATATAAAAATAACAAAATAAACAAACGTTTAGTTTATTCCTGGTAGATGGCAATAAAATCGGATCTGGAAACGTATTCGACCTAATAAACTCGGGGAACGCTGTATGTATATTGCAATTCAGTTCCATAGACAAAAATTCTTTTGTTTTGTCTATGCAACTGAATCTACAAATAACGTAGTATTGAGTTACTTCCCTTTGTTCTTAGTACAACGAAAGAAATATTTAACAGGAGCTTTAGGTAGCCTATAATATATAATGAAACGTATTACATAGGGTTTGTTGACTTTAACAAAGCGTTCGATACATTGGAACATGAGTATATATGGGACGCCCTATTATTATATATATATAAAAGACAAGGGGGGCAAGCAAAATTCATTCGATTTCAAATTCAACGAATATTTAAAAACGAATACACAGCGAGCACAGTACAAGTTAAACTTGAATCTACGGGTAACGAATTTCCTATTAAAAGAGGGGTACGCCAAGGAGATCCTATATCACCTAAATTATTTTCAGCAGTGCTGGAGATGATATTCAGGAATCTAATCTGGACCAACAATGGCCTCAAAATAAATGGCGAAAATCTCAACCATCTACGCTTCGCGGATGATTTGACTTTGTTCTCAGAGCATGCAGGATCATTGGGACTAATGCTGCAGCAACTATCCAATGAATGTGCTAAGGCCGGCCTGACAATGAACCAAACTAAAACCAAAATTATAACGAACTCCCAACAAACAACAACCAACAAACAAATCACAGTAAATTACGAACAAATAGAATATGGAAATGAATATATATGTTTGGACCAACTAATATCTACAGATGATTGCATGAATAAAGAAATAGAACGAAGAATAACTAATACTTGGAAATGGTTTTGGTCTCTGAGGAAAATAATTAAGGATGGAGATATGCCAATGAAAGCAAAAAAGAAAGTATACGAAATATGCATTATGCCATGTTTACTATACGGGTGCCAGACATGGGCATTAACAGAACTACAAGAAAGTAAATTAAAAGTCTGCCAAAATGCAATAGAAAGAAGTATTAGGTATAAAAAGAAGAGATAGAATGAAATTACAAGAAATTAAAAAGAAAACAAAATTTAAAAACGTCTACACCGCCTACAGACAGCTTAAATGGCGTTGGACGGGACACATGCTAAGAGAAAGCAAAGAGAAATGGACTAAGTTAATGACAGAATGGTATCCAAGAGATAGCAAAAGAAATAGAGGAAGACAAACCAAAAGACGTCAAGAAAATAGCTGGTCCGGTATGGATCCGTTTAGCAAGAGACAGGAATACGTGGAAATCTTTAGAGGAGGCCTTTGTCAATAGACAAGCTGCTCCACACAAACAACCAGTTGCCGATCATTCAAATGAAAGAATTGATTAAATTAATTTTTAGAAAGTAGGCATGTATTCTATTAATTGTAAAACAAATATTGGAAAGCAATAAAGGTTATTTAATTTTATTTTTTTATTTATTAGGTAGCCTAGTGACTTAAGTTGTATTCTCGGAGTTCGAAATTCTTTTCTTGATATTTAACGGTTCTACAATAGACGTATATCCAAGTTCGTCAGGTACGAGTGGTCTTGGTACCTGTTCCGCCGTGTAGCAATAATCAATACAGACCATGGACAGGTGCTACAGTATTGAGTTGAACGTGTTCTCTCAATTCTTTCAATATAATGCGCTTTTCATCGACAGGTACGTAGTGAATGAATAACTTTTATATACCATGGACAATGCACGACAGCGCTTTTCTTCGAGAAAAATAAATATTATTTCACACTACATATTGCTATTTATGAAAAAGAAAACAAATTGTTTTGTTTAATTGGATATAAGGTTTCTTTTACAATCAATCAAATTCAAATGCACAATTTTTTTTTAATATATAATATCATAAAGGCAAACGAGCTTCAAGTCGCCTAATGTTAAGAGTTCACCGACGCCCATGAACATTTACAACACCTGAAACTACAGATGCGTTGCCGGCCTTTAAGGAAAGAGTATGCTCTCTTCTTGAAGGATCCTAATATTTGTTTGGAAATACCGAGCGGCACGAACGCGGCAGTGCGAGGCAGGAAATTAGGCAAAAACCGCACGGTAGTGGAATGACAATCAAGATGGTGAGGACGGTACTTGCAGCTCTATTGAGTTGAGCGACGACGAAACTGAGCGTCAGGAATTGTTCCAAACACTCCTCATGGTATATGAAGTAAAAATGCACAGACGCGAAGTGACTTCGCAATATTAGAGGATCAAGCCGATCAGTAAGAACTCGGTGATTTCTCACAACGCAATACCTTCGAAATAAGTATTAAACCTATAAAGATTAAATATAAAATAATCACAAGTAATTATAAATTAAAAAAAAAACAATTCATGCATCGATGTAGCCCAAAGTAGGCGTGCCAGAATCATGCCAAACGAAGATGTCAAAAACTTGGTTTTATCAAAACATAATCATATAAAACTATAATGGCAATTGATATTAGGTTATATTCTTCTGTCCTTCGGGAGGTTTTTTATTGAGGGTAAAGGTACCCTATGTCTTTTTCTGT
Organism: Papilio slateri; assembly: GCA_018246275.1. Classification (NCBI taxonomy): domain Eukaryota; kingdom Metazoa; phylum Arthropoda; class Insecta; order Lepidoptera; family Papilionidae; genus Papilio; species Papilio slateri. The sequence continues at coordinate 3,839 of DWTW01001562.1, forward strand.
ATCCCTGACAATATCTACAAAGCTTCATCATAATCAGCTGAGTCGTGATGGCATAACACACAAACAATGTTATACACAATTATAATGTTAACGACTGCGTCGCTGAACGCTATTCACTTGGAAATTTCAGCCGAGCGCTGTAATGCCTGAATGTCTGCGAGCCGAGAGGAGGATGACAATCAAACAATATGGTACATTACACCGACTTGCACGGAACACGGTATGCAATTTGCACTCAAATCGAGCCAACGGAATTCAATTGCATGTAGCATGTTTAATGATATATTCCGATAGATAGATAAAGGAAACAATTTATCTAAAACATAAAATAATTTTGTTTTTCAGTTTTATAAAACATTCTATTCCCGACATGCGCTGCAATGTCTCGTAAAGTAAAATAGTGCTTGTACACAGTATTAATGTTAAGATTAGTATTTATTTTATGCACAATAATGGTAATGTTTTTCCATTCCGTTTGTCTACTTGATTTTTGGCATTTCGCCCATAACTCAAAAAATATCAATAAATAAATTACTTTTTATCTATAGAGCTAATTTTATTTCTTCGTCTTTTTAAATATGTCACAATAATTTTAAAGCATTTGCAAATAAGTTTCATTAAAATCGAAAAACATTTTTTTACTTATATAGATTTTTTGAGCCACAAACCTTTGCGGGCTTTGATCACCTTACGTTATAGTTCATCATCACAATATGATCAATGGTTCAGCATAGAGAACAAACAAATATTGATTTTTACTTATATAGATTTAGAAATATAATTCCAAATTCATTTCTGTTCAACTAAAATTAGACAAGAAATATTCTATTCTGTTAAGAAAACCTTAGTAACATTTCTTTTCAAGCAAAATCAATAATGGAAGGTTTAAATTACATTAAAATCAATTGCTCTCTGGCCATTTGGGTAGGGACTTCCAAAGCCTGGAGGGTTAAGTTATAAATTTTATTGTATGCCTATGATTGTTTTAGGAATAATAAAATTTACATTGTCTATGTACTTAATCGTATAAATTTCATAAATGAAATTACTCGCACTAAGATGATTTTGTTACAATGTATTATACTAATTTTTCAAACTTTATTAAGCAAAATCAGTTTTAATTTCTGATGGATTTCAATTTGCAATTGTTAACTGTTTTTAAATGTACATAAAAAATAAAGGACGCAATATGAAACTTATGTGTAACTTCTGCTAACTTTAGACTCCTTATACTTAGAAGTGGCCAATCTTTAATTTAAAAGACTTCCCCGAGGAGCATCTAGTACGAAACAGGTAGAAAACGGTATTGTTTTCAATGTAATAAAACTTTACAAACAAATTTTATGTATAAGAAATTATTTGGATTTTGAGCATTTCCAATAAGACCAATTCTTTTTAACATTGTATTCAACCCATGTAACATTCCAGACATGACTGATCTGATATCGTATTAAAATTACATTGTTGCCTGACGATTCACGAAAATGTTATATCTATTTATCTCAAGGTACCAATGATATTTTTATTGATCTTTCAAACGTCAAGTCACTCAAAAAACGAAGGATTGGAAATAATTGTTTATATACGATCCAATATTGTATTGCTGGCTGAAAATTACGTAACATGGATCTCATTTGTACAAATCTGCTTAGATTTTGGACTGGTCTGATTATCCTATGATTACTGACGGTACTACGTTAACACGGAGCAACCTACGTTAACATAGGATCTGCAAGTACATAGTGGAATATAATTACAGCCAGTGTTACCAGTATTTTGTATGCTGATTATTATATTCTGTATAACTTTGTCACTTAAAACCTTTTGAGATACTTTGAAAAATAAATTATTTATTGGAGGAATATCAAATGTATTTTCCATATTTTTTTAATCCATTTAATTTGTAAAATTAATTGAAATATATAATATTCGGACTATGTTAGCGTAGTGTAGACAATATTAATTTGCACTTGGAACTTGTTTTTTATTAGCCTTGTATATTGGTAATTACAATTCATTTGTATGTCTGTATTAATATTTAAAATTTTATAATCTTATTTTGCAACAAAAAGTAAGTTAGTTGGTAAAAACTAATTTGTCAAATCAATAAATAACTTTAATTTAATTATTATAATTATAATGTGGTGAATATTTGCAACTATTTAGTTTTTGTGTTTTATCCTGTTTTCCTTATTTTCCAAAAATATTATAATGTAAAAGATCTAGAGCTTTAGGATTTATCTTTTCGTTTCGCGAATTCATCGTTTTTAAGTGTATTTCGTTGAACGTCAACTGCAAGTGTGTAGGTTATAGAGATGTCGCTGGCGCTCGGTTGCAGCGTGGAGAGGTCACGAATGCAATGAGAATTCAAGAGCTGAGTCGTGATCGTTTGAGCTTTTAATGCGAAAACTATGTTTAAAATTACGCATTTAATTTTAATTTTTTTTTAATTGTGTACCAATCTAAACATTTAATTCCTGTATTGAACGTTAGTACTTTACGTTACTGCTTAGTATAATATTGTTATACAACCCTTTGCACGTAAATGAGTTGATGTCAGTTTTGTTGATATCCTATACGCTTTGTACGAAAACGTTAAACTATATTGTAGTGGCGGATTTACACATTGCAGTAGCAGCAGAGTAGACAAAATGTTATTATGTTGCCGCCCCCACCAATCTCCACAATTCGATACCCTACAATGATTCGTTACGTAAGTTATTATATTTATCATCTATTATAGTTTATAATACTATAATACTACAGTGGTAGAGCCCGCAACAACAACATCTTTTTGCACGAATGGGCCGGCTCGACCGGTGCAATACCACGACCTCACAGAAGACAGGTGTGAAGTAGAAGTACGCTTCTGCGTTTCGTCTGATGAGTGAGGAGCCGGAGGCCTAATTTGAGTCCTCTTCCCTTTCCCATTCTTTCCTCATAAGGATAGGATGGGAAGGGGAAGAGGAATGGACGGGTATGAATAATCCCTTTGTCAATTAAAGGTAGGCAACGCATCTGCGACTCATTAGCTTGGTGCACATGCCTATGGATAGCGGTCACTTAACATCAGGTGACCACCTTTTACCATAAAAAAAAACTACTGAATTGATGGTAAGGAGACCCCCCCTTCCCCACCCTAAGCTATTTATTACTATTGTTTTATGCATCCAACACACTTTCTACCTTAGTTGAAAATCTAACCAAGAACCCACTGCGTAATAACTGTCGTGGTCGTCAATTCAATACTAATACAAAAAATACACTCAGTCCATTATTAAAAACTATAAGGATTATTTTACATAAGTCGAAAAGCAGCAAGTTTAGTCACACCACTAAAATGGTCCCATTGTAGTCTTTACATTATGAAGTGTGTCACTACATTTAATCGAGACATCGCACTTTGTTTTGGTTAATGCTCCGTTGACTTAAGTAAGAATAGACACGTCGTAAATACCAAAACAGGCGCTTTTCTTAATCCAAAGCATCGAAAGCGAGGCGTACAAAAGATTAAACGCCATGTTAAGGATCGACGTAACTCTCGTGCGTGCGGGTTACAAAAGCGTGCAAGGTGTGTTGGGATTGAGGAAAAAACAAATTAGAAATCCGAAACCTGTCTATGTCGCTAAGTGGTAGGCGTGAGCGTTTACAAATGTATATTTTTAATACACCTACGAATACAAGCAGATGCGTATTCATTACTATGTTAGCCGTTTACTGCATAGGAATCTATACAACGATAAACATGAACACTAAAATCTATATTAACATACAGACAAATTCTAAATACCCTATGCTATTAAATTGAAAACATTTAATTGTTACAATAGCAATCGAGAATATATATTTTTTTGATGGCAGACTTAATCGTATTTTGAAATTGTAAAAATTGTTTATAGATGTTCTTCTGCTTACAGAACCTCTAGCAATTATTTATTTTTCTAGTTCTGTTTAAAGGTGCTCGCGGTAACTTATTTGCTTAATGTGGAATGACAAATCACTCTTATGACTGCGCATGCATCTTGAAACTATTACTAAGCCATCAGCTTATCGTGTTATGAAGAATTTTATGCTATATAAAATATATAAAAAGATCTAAGCATGTAAAACAACGCCTAAGATGATGAATTTAGTGAAATACTGTTGTATGGAAAATCGAAAGCTAGTTATTATTCGGTTAAAAATGGACAAAGTCGTGGTCAACGTGTATAGTATGTATACGATACAGGAGGGAAGGAGAAGGAGGTAAACGAGCAATGGCTCGCTTAAAGTATACGGGATACGACCGTAGTACCGTAGACCACAGTACGACCGTAGCCCATACTGTATAAGGTTTTAGCTACAGTTTTGTTTACGGCCGGCCGGCTGCCTGACGCCAACAGTCCTTGGACATGAAATATTAGTAGAATACCGAAATAATTTACTAATATTTCTTTTAAACATTTCAACCAAGTCCATAAATGTTTGGACGAAGTTTAACGACAATACTCGAATGACATATTCGAACCACGTTGTGCATGTTTCGCAGGCCCTTAACCATTAGGCTATTGGCGCTTGATGATGTTTAATAATTATATTATATGATTAAAAATAAGATTACTAATTGTGATACAAATTATGCAATTATATCATTGTATTACCACCGTTGAATTGACCGTGAGGAATCTCCCCCGACTCCCCTTCGCTTTCAATTTCAATCCGTCCGATACAATTATAGATGCTAGTAGAGTGACTATTAGAATCGTTTAGAAGGACTTGGCATTAGAAGTCTGGTTCTGGCAAGTCCTTTTTAGTTTATGTATTAATAGAATAGCATTTTATAACGGAACAAATAGATAGACTAATTGAGTAAATTGAATTTATTTAAAAGAATCAAAAGAATTTAACAAAACATAGTTCGCTATGCAAGCTTAAGGTGAATCGGGAGCCCTTATGACTTCTTAGATGAATCCAATTGTTACTAAGTCTACGGATAATCAATTCATAAAGTATGAAACACTCGGACAAATAACTATTTACTTTGGGTAACTCTTTTTCTCAAGTCTTTAAGAGTAGTTCGAACCATTTAGTGTGTCTTAAATTGTCACATTTAGTTCATCTGATACCTACATCCGAATCCTACATAAGTAATCAAAAAACGTGCTTCCATATTTGTTATCTAGAACGGAATTAAAATAAATTTAGTTTTCGTCCCTGACAAGTTAAAGTCCCTTGTTCAATATACTCCTTATCCCGCAGAAAACTAACTTCGTGGTAAATTTAGTTTAGTTTGTAAATGACGTAGCCCGGGCCAGGGTGTCGCGCGTGCTAAGAATATCCACACGTGCTCCCGTCCAGGACAGCGTCGTCACTTCGTTACCCGCTACACACATTTTATATAATTTGACAGATTAATGTTAGAAGATGAGTTAATTAACGTAACGTATTAAGATTAAAATAGACAATTAGAATGTCTGTGTTAAAGTTAAATAAAAAAGGACTACTTAGGTATCCCTGGCTTTACATAAGCCATTTTTTTTAAAAGTCCGATTTGTTAGATACTTCTTTTGAAACTTGTTAATATCCTTTATAAAAAAAAATCAAAACATCAAAATGTAGACTCTAGTTGTATCTTGTATCTAAAATAACTGTGACCTACTGCTCAATGTTTATATAATCTGTTGGCTATGAAACGGCTAACCTGAATTACTTAAAGGTTGCGATCGCCGGACGGTGCCAACCCGGACACGAGCGTGCGACATTAGACACAATACAGGTCAACCAGCCGACTGTCCGTCAATCGTCCGTTACGCGCGCGGTGTGCGCTGCCCGAGCGCGGTAATAATATCACTTAAAATGTCAAATGACGTAGCCTTCTTAGTAGCACCTATTCTGATACGCTGGTGGCTTAGTACACGAACGTCCTATGATTTACTATAAAGAGGGTAGGTTGGTGTAGTGTAGACACAATTACAAAGCTGACACTTGTAAGAATTACAAAGGTTTAAAATACTCGTATCATTACATACTATTCAAATATCGCGTATCTATGGCTAATGCCATAGATAGTGATAATTCACTAGGTATCAAAACAGCGATGTGCTCATCACCTGCCACAGTGATATGTGAGGACAGCTTGTTTTGGCATTACATCCCACTTTAAGTGTAGCATAGCATAATCTAAACTCGATTATGCTTTGTGTTCATCTTAAGAAAACGCAACTACCGTTCCTAAGTAATGGCCCCTTTATTCTAATGCGTCAGTAAAACGTGACGGAAAACAAAATTAAGTCGTCTATATATCCTTTCAATTTATTAGAAATTCAATTATCATTTACTCTATGATGTCATCATCCGCCCAAACATATACTGGAAGGTGCCACCATACTCTTTCGGCTATATTTACTGTCGTATGTATAGATTAATGCTATAAATTCTCTTAAACATGAATAAACAACCAGTTGCATTCTAATGGATATAGAAAACGATGTAAAACCGTATTATTTATCTAAATGATACAATGGTAATGTAAAAACTAGTTTTACGTATAATATAATAATTAGAAAATGGTATTTTACATTATAACCAAGTATGGCAACTTAAGCTGCAAGATAAAATATTTAAAGAACTTATTTAGAAACTTAGTTTTAGTTATTAATTCTACTTATTGTCGATTCTCGTATGCGATCAGATCACATTTGACATAATAAAGAAAGTCGATATTAAGAGTAGGTACATGTTATTCCACTTTTTTTTAATTATGTATGTTTTAATTTGAATGCCAGGATGTTTCAAAATGAAAATCTACAGTATAATATACCGATACAGACTTCTATATCTATATTAAACACATTATATTGTTTTATAATTATAAATAACATATTATCTATAATAACACTCGCTGATAGAGGAATTTATTCACTAAGGATGACGGCCATGCGTGGGAGATCACGAAACAAATGCTGTTAGACACGTATTCTTATATGTTATGCATAATATTTCATTTGCATAATAACATAGTCCAGAGTATCCTTACATAGTACATAGAAATATAGACGGAAATACTAATATTAAGATTGATATATTTTTACATTATAAATTTATTTAAAAAGTTTTTCTGATAAAATCATAGCCTTAACTCAACCGATACAGACAATTTAAATTATTGTCTTGATTTTATAATATTAATATTTTCCCACCCAAACATTGTTTAAGTCGTTAAATAAACAATTAGATCTTGGGGTTATATATTTTTCTTCTCATTAATAAAACTCATTATCTAGCCCAGACTATAAAGGCAAGATTCTATCACCAAAAATACGACGCATTCTCAGTCTTACATATCTTTGCATAATCTGTATCGTTCGTTGAACAATTGCGTGGGAACTCGAACGAAAGGAGCCACGTAGAAAGTCGTAGCTTACCCTTTTCGATGTTCATATACAACTTTCATTATGTCTCCATGGGCACTTTACGACGCCATAGGAGACGTTCGAAAGTTATTTATGATCCAATGTTATTTCGAGTCACAGGCAATCCCATTATATCACGAAGGTGGAACTCAGTGACATAACCAAATTTGAATATATAAAGAATGAAGATATATAGATAGAAGAGAGAAAGGATAAAGATAAATGAATGAATGAATTACTTAAGAAAAAAATTTCTTGAGAATAAATAATATTTATTTTTATTATTTAGCAACATGAATTAAAGACAAGACGTTGGTACACATTGAAATTTGAAGACTCTATGCCTTAAAGTAGTCGACTCATATAATATCTAGAGAGATATGATATTAGATGGTAAGAAAATTACCTATAAAACATTATAATCGATTTTCTAAAACTTATATTAAATTTAGCGTAGCCTATCCGATCTTACAAAACACGCTACATTTAATAGTATAAATAATGCATGAACCATACAATTTTAATATTTAACTTATTTTGGATACTATGAAAAATAAAAAGCTGCCTCCTAATGTCCTCCAAATATCATGGGTCAATTATGTAACTTAATAATAGAAAATAATCGATATCACCGTGCGTTATCAGGGGAGCGGCATTGAAAGCTTTTTAAAGGATAGACGCCCACGTACTATGAACTAAATAAATTTATCGTACACAACAAACGATAACCAGAGTTTCGATTACGACCAACTGTTGTCGTTCAAAGATTAAATAGACCGATGATTTAATGAAAATAAGTACATCATTATACTAATCTTATCAAGAGGAAAGATTTGTCTGATTGTTCCGAATAAACTCTAAAACTACTGAATCGATTTCGCCAATAGACAGCTCTTCTCTCAGCATGTAACCTAGATTATATTTTATTTGTGGTTTAGTCTATCTACGAGTATGTACCCGAGCGACGCCGGGTTGGGTTGCTAGTATGGTTTTTTTTTATGGAAAAAGGTGGTAAACGAGCAAGCGTACACCTGATGTGAAGTGACCGCTGCCCATAGGCATCAACAACAAGCAAAGGAAGGAAGGTTGCAGATGCGTTGCCTACCTTTAATGGACAGAGGAGGGAATCAGGAAAAGGGATATTTCCTTATCATATATATATAT
>DWTW01001563.1:0-12391 GCA_018246275.1 Papilio slateri
CGCCAGTGTCTATGGGTAGCGGTCACTTAACATCATGTTACCGCTTGCTCGTTTGCCACCCTTTTCCATAAAAAAAAAAAAAAATAAGGACTCACATTTTACCATTTCTCATGAAAATTATGTTTTTTTTAATCTTATGTTTAATAATTTATTGCAAACAATAATTTTATTCAAAGTGTAAACGGCCTATTGTTATAAAGCAGAGCTTAAATTTGTCATCTCACACAAAGCAAGCCCCCCAAGCAGATGTCATTATTAATGCTCCGACATTAATTTATCATTTAGAGAGGTCTCGAACTTATTAAAGTATTCTGTGACTCGCAGCCGGCACAAAAGGACTACTTCTTAAGACACTGCTAATCTGGACTTTGGCTCTGATCCAAAACTAAGTAAAGATTAGATATGGCGAAGGCCACAAATCTCTTTCTATTTAGTCGTATTTCACTGAAACAATAGGAAACAACATGAACATAGAATATTAGAAAAAGGAGTAATAAATAATATTAGCCCCGATTCTTCCTTTTTTCGATTCGATTCGATTTGATTCCTAGCCTAGACCATAATTATCTGATGTGTTTCAAAACTCCCTTGTTTCCAAATCTCGATGCTGCTCTGTATGTGGCAATAGGTTCACTCTCTGTCACCTAATCTCGATTAATTGAGGCAATGGGCTTTCCCATTGCCTCAATTATTATGCCAACATTATTATTGCCTTAATATGCCAGCAGTAGACTGATACAAATCATAATGAAGATTAAGATCACAGAAACGCGGAAAGGGACTGATATCTCTATCTACGCCGGCAGGGTTCAAAGAGAGATGTTATATCTAAGTCTATCTCTCTTAACTAAGTTTTAGCTTCTCACGATTTACCTCCGCAGTAATATATAGGCAGTTATCGTATTTTATACGTCTGTTATGATCTCGTACTAAATCTCGTATCTATGATAGCAATCAAACTGTAACAAAATATTATATTCATCTTATCTCTTGCTTCGACCACCCAACTACTGGAACTGTCATGATGTCAATTCAATGTCAATAATTAACTTTTTAATGTTGATCACGAAATCAAATTATAAATTATTTGAAAGGCAAAAGTAAACAAAACCAATTGCGCTCGCGGTAAAATGTATTTGTTTTTACATGATTCATTGTTACCGTTTTATACATTTCAAAATATTTTCATGAGAACGCTACGTTTGTATTATTTATGGGTTAATATTAAAGGCGTTCGTATGGCTTAAAACAGAAATTACATGATTTAGTTCCCCCATCTCAATTCTAGCACTGGACGTTCAGACATATGGTTGATCTCTTTGTTGTAGTTTTACTTCGCGTTCGACGAAGCAATTTGAATCCTCATTCATTGTGCGTGCGGAAAAGGATTGGAACAGGCGTCAGTGTTTCCGTCCTGTAATTATGTAGGTACCTTCAAGAGTAGAATAATTAAGCTAACATTTAAATAGTGCGTTCCATTTTCTACCGTATCAGCCGTATTCGTTATAAAATCCTCGTTCACATTCTGTATAGGGAACACGTATTACACAAATTGGTTAGTACACTCAAGGAATGTTATCTTGCTCTGGACGGAGAAGAATTTAATCTTTTAGTGGGTAAATGAGTGATAGTACACTCGGAGAGCTCAATTCGGTAAGCGAGTATAGCCGACGGACTACGCCTTCTCCCGTCGGGAACGCATCGACTTATTTATTGATACTCATGAACAACTCGCTCTACAGCTCGAGGCAATTAGATTTTTATTTAAACGATTGGCAAGGTGTGTAAAGTTTACAAACGTAGTTATTTTTATAATGTAACGTTTATATTAGCTACGCTTCTGTTAGCTGCGCATCTTGAATGATCGCAAGCCTCTTGTAATGAGATCCTAATTTGAAACCATATTTAAACTGGAATATGGTCGGATAGGAAAAACAAACCTGAAATGAAGCTAGATAAATAGACAAATGATATTTGTACGAAACTTCCACGCGTTTCTGATTATTTCGAATTACATCTATGCGCGTCGGTTAGAGATATTGTCTCGAACTATTTTAGTTGTCCAAACCTAAGAACGTTGATCTAAGGCCTACTAACGTTACCACTATTTTTTTTATAATTAGATACTCACTGTGTTTGCAACCAGCATGGATAAAGGATATGCTTTTGTGGTTTGGGTATATTAAAAAAATAGTAGTAACGTAATCTTCTAAGTCAAATTTTCTATATCGAGTCATACTTAGGAGACTTCTTGACAAACGCATATTTACTTGAATAATCATTTCACTTCGAAATATTAACAACATTTCTTTAGTGTTTCATAGAATTTTAACAATATTGGAATATATGTTAATTGTATATTGTTAGTTGAGTCTTCTTCGGTGCATACATTATACGTATTCAAACTTATGTAATTTTAAAATGAAAGTTATTAAGAAAATTTGTATGTTACATTCAATTTAGGCAAAGTTATTCAACGAGGCAATAATTGTAATACCGCTCGGCTTATATTTGATTTCTTGGTATGTGATAAGTTCAATTATACCTTAACTAAATATTCCTTTCACTTTGTATGACAATGTATGTACAAATTAGAAATTCTAACCATGAATATATTTTTGACTTGCACTTAATTTTAGTTAGTCTTTTGAAGATCTTTCGCAGATTGCAGTTTGAAAAAGCATTTATTTATTTGGAAAAACCTTTCACAACAAAAAACACGACCATTCTTTCGTATTAAATTTAATTGCAATCCTTTCACATGCCCGAACTCAACTTTAAATACGTTATGATAAGATCAAACAATATTGTGAATGAAACACAAGCATGAATAAAGATTGATAATTCTATTTGTTCGCCGAAAAATGGGACGGTATCAGACCACAAATCAATATTTAAATGTGGTAACCTACAACCACATTCATCGACTATGTCATCAGAACAGTTACATTCCATTCCGTTGAAATTTGACCAGCTGTAAAGCAGTACGTAGGTTTAATTTTAATATTCTAAATTTACCGCAGAAATAATTCAAAATCTAACGCAGACATTAGGGCTTCGCTAAAATTGTATCATTTCTACAGTCGGGGTAAACAAGATTCATCACCTTAAAGTTGACATTTGCTTGCAAAGAGGAACACTGACAATTAAATAGAACATTTGATTTGAACTTTGTAATGACTAGGCCATTAAAAAGTTTTGATGTTGATATGAACTATAGATTATAGGTGTACTATATTGATTTTTTGTTGTGATATATAGTAACCATACTTTTATAAGCAGTTGTTTGCTTATTGCTTTAGTTTCAAAAAGTACAAAGAGTCAATAACTTTATAAAGGAATGAATTTGAAATCTGACGGTTTTCGTATCCCGACTGTTCACTTCATAACAATCGACAAGCTGTCATTTGCCTTACGCAGTCTTTGGCGTAGTCTCTCCAATTTGTAATACCGTAGCACTTTGAATTTACGCCTTTGAGATGGACATCACGACGCTTTGTGTCACAATGTTCACTTGTATCAAAGCGATATCCGGGTATATCCGGTTACGTGCAACTCCAGTGTAGATAGTCTTTCGTGCTCAAACAATTCATATTGAGGCCTTACGAAATATTCTACATTGCAAGATAAATTTCCTTTTGGTCTTTTCACAAATTTGGATTTTTTTTCTCATGACAATCAAATATATGTACTAGCTACGTACTTTCAGAAATTTAGCTCCATATTTATAAGGCCAATAATTATCTGAAGTAGGCTTTTGTTGGACTGCATTGATAAACTTCTTCAGAATGCTAGAAGCTTAGAAGAATGTAACCTTATTTTGGTCATATTTTGATCAAAAAGTTTTTATCGCTATAAAAAGGATCAAAGTAACGATATTTTACCAAACACAAATTTAGGAAAACCTATACGCGCGGTCAAGTATTTAATACATTCATTTTTTACAGCTTGTAGGGCACAATAATTATTTTATTGTTATTGTAAGTTGAGTAAAACCTATTTTATATGATTTCATTCAAAATAATTCGTATAATGAAACTATTTTAATGGGTAACTCATCATATAAAAAAAGTATTTCCTATATTATGTAACTATCATTTTGCAATATCTTGGAAGAAGGAATGATAAAAATGTCCCAAGTATGCTACTTGAAATATTTCAATCTTCCCTAATTATTTTTTTTAGGATTTCTTATTTACAAGATCAACATAGGCAAATTTTTATGACGTGTTGAACTTTCCAAAATCTTAACGTTATAATTCTCATACACTAAAGGGCTTTTACTGTCAGGAAATGTGTTATAAACTTTCAAATAAAAACATGAAGCCGGAACGAACACATTCATTTTTATGTTATGGATTGGGAACGTGTTCTACTTGCGCTTTTGTTCCTGCATAAAAAGTATATTTTTGTTTTTAATTATATCCGTTGTCTTTTAAATTGGCCGTAATTTTTTTCGTAATCACCTGGTTTACAGCAACTAAAGCATTCAGATACACAGAATCAAAATGAGTTTTTAAAATGCAAGGACCTAAAACAGATGCCATATGATCGCTAAAAAAACCTTCGTAAAATACACACTAATATAGTTAGTCATATAGGCAGATATACAACATCGTTATTTTTTCATGTTATTGAATTTAAAATTTAATACTTGTAAAAAAATAATCACTCCGAATTCTATTAAACGTCCCACGTCCCATTTTTTAATATAATGTTTACACCCACAGTTATTTTCCATGCTTTAATTATTGATATACCTCGCGTTCGAATGAAGCTATCAGAATTCGTTAATTGTGCGCACATTGTGAGCATTGGATCGTAACAAGTTGTCAGGGTTAGTCTTTCGTCCGATGATATCCTGAGTAGACGTATAAAGAAAAGTTAATGAATAGCTAATGCAAAACTAGTATGTACCACCATCATTTGGTCGCATTTATCATCGGATGGGTTTGTGGTCAAGCACATTTTTTTTAGATTAAAAAAAAGATTAAATTTGCAAAGGCGTGTGTTCTCATTCCATAAAATTGCCGAAGATATGTAAAATATCGAATTTTTGTAAATAAACATGTACGTTTTAACAAAGCTAATGAGGGACATTATACCTAGTGTGAAATTAAACATGTCACACTTTTGATGTAAGAAGACTCGCAACGTAAAATCCCCGATTCGTCCCTGACCAGAGACGTTTAAAGCCAACATGCTTAAATTTTATCCAACTCTTGACCTGAAAACCTTGTTCGTATGTTCATGACACGGAAAACAATGCCAATATTAAATATTTTTATTATATTCGCGAAGTATTATTGTGATGCAACTAAAACGTTGAATATTATGGCCCTAGACAGATTTATTGTAATGCCTATTATTTATTTCGGGTCAATGGATAAACAGAATACTCGATATCAAAAATAAAATATCGATACATACATCTTTCGGAGGCGTATGAAACCTATTCAGAAAATGCTCAAATGCACTCGAAAGAAACTCAGGACAGTATTCAAGACTGCTTATTGATATATTTTTTTAACTGGATTTTGATGGTTAAAGCAATACATTCCATCAAATAAACTGATTTATAATAATAATAATAATTAATATGCTTTATTGAACACTCTTTCATACACTTTAAGTAGAGCCTTGACTCCCAAACTAGGTTGATTACCCTTTATTTCAGGAGCCAATCCCTTCCCAAGTTATTTAAAGTCCCGGTTAATTTATATACAGCAATACAACAATAGCAACAATACAGATAATTAAGTGATTTTGGAGTGTGTGTGTTTTATATAAAGGGAAGAAATGCACTTCAGCACCGTCAGTGGTTGGAGCCTCACTTCTGGTGTATATTGTTATGTTGCATGCGAACTTTGTATTATTAACTGTAATGTAATTATCACTCCTCGATCAATAAAAGATTTTCACATATATTGTAGTCTAGATCTTGTAACCATTTCTTGGTAGTTTGTTTCATTTGGAAGCAGTTCACTTTATGTATATTATATTTTTGGTTTATTATATTGTACAGTCGAGGTGCCTGAAAGTTATACTGTTGTCTTGCCATGAAACTTCTAGCTACTGGCAATATACCTATGTTCCTTTTTTTGTTAATATCTACATCTGTAATATTCCTGTTTCGATGGAATGTTTGACTGGTAGTCTAAGAAATACTTTAAGTATAGCTCGCTGAACACGTCCGCTTAATTTGATTTATAAGAAGTATACTTTCCAAAGATATATAAATAAGTTATACAGAGGAGAAGCGATATTCGAAAATAAGTTCAAAGTGCAACGTAACAATCTGTTTTTAGATGTAACAATAAAATGTGAAAAAAAAATACTACGACGACAATATACTCACCATCTTCTATTCAAATCGGTAATCAGTATCAGTACTAAAAGACCTTTAGTAATGTATCGCATCCAAAAGCAATATTTTATTTCGATTATACGTCCATAGGTAAGCATCAATAGTCTAATGGTTAAGGTTGCCGACCACGAAACAGGCACAACATGGTCGTGGGTTTGAATCCCGCAATTCGACTATTGTCTTGAACCATGTCCAACCAAGTTTAAAACTTATTTGGACATGGTTAAAAGAAATTTTAGTAAATTATTTCGATAATCTACCAATATTTTATATACGAGTATATGCCCGAGAAGGATTGGCATCAGGCAGGCGGCCAGTTGTAAAAAACTAGTCAAAACCTATTACAGTATGGACTATGGTCTTACTGTGCCGACCCCACATAAAGGGGGAAAAGGGCAGGAAGAAAAAAATACGTCCTTAGACCTTATTCTTGGTCGTTTCACTCTTGTCAGAGTGGTCGTGGTTATCACGTTCCAGTAGATTGAGCACCTCTGGTTTATTGGTTACCTCCCTTGAGAGTCTAGAAAATATTATAATCAAAAAGGCAAGAAAAGTTATATCCGTACTATGTTGCTCGACAACTTTCCTACTTTATATATTTGTTATTAGTTTCTAAACCAAGGCCAGGCTCCCGTAGAATCCAAATGAAATCTGATAACAATCTCTTGTTTACTAAACTCAATAAAGACGGAAAGAACTTTGAAAAGAAAATTGTTTTCGAAGTCTTTTGGTTGCTGGGTTTTGGGCCCGTTACGACATGCCAATGCAAAACGTACTGCGATTAAGTCGTAAATACTTTTTCCCTTGCGTGGATAACATTATAACATTTCTTAATCGTTTTAATGTTAAAACATTTCGTCCACGTCAATTAAATAGTTTTTAAATGTAATTTTTATTTAAGTATTGCCCAGTCTCTCCAACCATTCTAAAATGGGAAATGGCTCACGTTTATTAATCTATTTGACAATAGACTGTCGATTTTATATTTATGGAAAAAGGTTTTTCGTATTATTTTCTATTATATTTGGATATACTTTTTCTTCCAACTTTTACAATATTTTTAGTTTCAAGATCTATATACAAACGAAAATGGCGTAAGGGATCGCCGTTAAATCCCCGAACCGGAACACCAAAAAATCATACAATAAAAGCTTAACGTCTAAATTTACCTTCTACCTATTTCTACCTCATTTATCGTACAAATAAGGGCGTTTGGGAAACCTCCACATTGATCTATTGAGGGAGCCCGCACGCAAGGATTCTTTCTAAGTGAATATATTTTCCAATTTTACTCTTGCGCGGCGGCGGGCGTGAGATATTGCCTATCAGTGTTCATTGTCCTTGATACGTTGCTATTTAAACGTGAAAAACCGCTGTAATGGAAAAATGGAGAGAACGGTGATTTCTTTCATTATCTTAACACGCAATTCTGGTTTCTTTTGTAGAGATTTTTAACTAAAATGGTTTCTACAAAACATTGTTTGCTTAAACTACCTTTACCTGCCTAAACTTCTGCTTGTGCTTTTTTGTATATTAATAACAATTTAATTTAAAAAGTATCCATAAATTACTACAAACCTTTAATATTAAAAAGAAAACAACACAAAATATTAAGTTTATTCTTACTTCCATATATAATTATCCCTTTTGAAGCAAAGTCAAAATGCTTTCTTTGCTAATGCAACCCTCAACTAAATTCTCTTTATTGCTCACCTCTTAAAGATTTACTTTGAATTCCGAGGAGAATTAAAGAAAATATTAGATTACGTCACTAAAACACGTACTTGTTGTACCAGATGGACTACGAATCAATGGGTTAAAATTATTTTGGCCATACAAATCTACTATATTTAAAATGAGTATACATTATACAACAACAGGCCGAGTTCCTAATCTGTGTTACTAAATAATTAAAAAAAATTAAAGCTATCATTAGTTCAACAGTCATCTGTTAATAAGCCTGGCCATAGCATTCTAATGTTAGACAGGAATTTAAAAGACAAAATCCTACTCAACTGCGTCGTTGACATCGAGTGTTAGATGTTAGGTCTAATCGTCAGTGTTATTAGTGACTTAAACTGGCATACGGTAATTTTAAGACACCGTTCATAGGAAAATAACATCATCAGTTTATTCCTCTTTAAGGAAGATACAGAAGAGAATTAGTCTTCCTGGTTTCTCCATCCTACAATAACTTTTATGATTTACGGTATTTTACCCGACTGATCCAGAAGGGTGGGTAATGTTTTTCGAGCG
Organism: Papilio slateri; assembly: GCA_018246275.1. NCBI lineage: Eukaryota > Metazoa > Arthropoda > Insecta > Lepidoptera > Papilionidae > Papilio > Papilio slateri. The sequence goes on from DWTW01001563.1 coordinate 8,624, forward strand.
TTTGTATGTATGTTCATTCTATTATAAATTCATTGGTATTATATATTTAGTTTAACAGTGGTAGAGATCGCAACAACAATATATGTTGCCCGAATGGCCCGGATCGACCGGTGAAATACCTACCTACCTAATACCTCACAGAAGACAGACGTGAAGTAGAAGTACGCTTCTACGTTTCGTCTAATGAATGAGGTTCCGGAGGCCCAATCTCAGTCCTCTTCCCGTTTTCATTTTTTCCTAGTAAAAATAGGACGGGAGGGGAAGAGGATTGTATGGAGAGGGTACGAATACGAGAAGGAAATATCCTTTTTCCTGTCTATTCCCTCTGTCTATTAAAGGTAACTGCGACTCATATGCTTGTTGCGGATGCCTATAGGTAGCGGGCACTTAACATCAGGTGACCCGCTTGCTCGTTAATCACCCAATTCCATTAAAAAAAATATGACCTGTAGTCTAAACGGCTTGACCGGTTTTAAAGAGTGAGGTGTCATTACATTCGTATTTTTCCCCGGAGTCCACATCGGTACGATGCGGCGAACGATTATAATCATACAGTGAATAAGGTTTTTTTTAGTTTTTAAAATTAACGATTACTTGTTAAGATACGTGTTAAACAAATATATCCGAGGTTAAATAATGGTTCGGTTACGTTAGGTTAGAGTTAAGCTAATACCAAGTATCATAAGTAGTTAGATTAAAAATCGATTTTATGTTATATTTATCTCCAGACAGGGACCGTAACGCGTTTTATAATGAAATGCACTTCAAGTGTATTATCAAGATACGCTGTTAAAAGCTGTAATTCAAACACAGTTGCAAAATGAAAAAGGTATCTGTTAATCAGCCAAGTGATTATCATTATTGTTAATTAAATCTATTCAGATAAATAAACATCTATTTGAAAGTTTGTTTTTAATATTCGAGTCTTGTCATATGACTTCGTAGTCTCTTTTGTCATAATCACATCCTTTTGTATACTGATGAATAAACTTTTGTAATAAATCCTACAATGGTAAGGAAACCTAAGTAACGTTTTATTTTTGTCCAAAAAAAAAAGAAAACCGGTCGTATTCTTAACATACTAATATGTACATATGTAATATGTTTTCACCCGACCGACCCAGAAGAGGGGTATGTTTTTCGCCCTCATATATGTAAGGGATGTATGAGAGTAGCGTGCGAGCGTGCGTGTACGTATTTCCCATTGTGACCTCCTATAGCTTAAATGACTAGACCGATTTTCAATAGTAGGTGTCATTAGATTCGTATTCTTCCCCTGAGTGCACCTCACTCCGGCGCCTAACTGTCTCGGTAGAAATGCAGGCACCTAAAGTATTTTATGCTATTACGCGAATGGCAGTATAGTGAAAGATCGTGATATTTCTCTCTGTATCTGTGTGTGAACTCTATCAATGTTCTGATCGAGGTAGAAAGAAAAACCAAAATAATATTTAAAAAGTTAAAATCTAAGTACGGTACGAAGACATCACTATCATTGTACTTCGAGATCATTGAGTTAGTGATAATGCACAGTGTCAGTTGTGAACATATATGTTGTTCAATAATCCCGTAACACAATATATCTGGTCTCGTACACAAATATGATTGTTTGCCAGAGCAAGAGCTAGCATAAATCAGGTGCAGGAATTGGGTCAACACAATCATGCGAGATTAAACATATGTCAGTTGCAGCGTGCAAACGAAACAAGTGAAAATGTTCCATTTTAATAAAAGTTGCATGGAAAAAAAATGTATCAACATTACAATCCACGGCAACGTACTAAATTATGTAGTACGTTGTAGCTGTGACAACAAATGTGGGAACCTTTAATGTGGCGATATATTAATGGAATATTTTCATCAAAAAGAATAAATAACACTTTATATTACTACTAAGCACTCACACTCGTAACCTATAGGAGTGGGCAGAAATTACGGATGTCCATTTGACATGGTCCTTGCATGCCACTTCTGTCACTTTCTTCAGTCATCCAACGTGAACAGGCAGAAAACTCACAAGTCTCGTGGATATGTGTTAGATACGAAAGTGAATTATACATAATTATTTAAATATCACACAATTTCAGCAGTAAATCTAAGGTATATGAGCTACTTAAGTCTCCACAACAAGTGACAAATACAACACGTCTCAAGATGCAATCAGCTTGCAGCACAGGACGGTACACTGTCAATTGATAAACTGCTCTTAAGTTAATGCCTCTAAATTTAATGCCTCTAAATCTTGCCGTCCTAGAACACTTTCTTGAAAATGTATTGTCAAGATACATTTGAAAATACATCTCCATCCATTCCAGGCCAAAAAAATCCTGTACGAAGAAAACATATATATACCTACAATTTTTATTTAAATGCCTGCTTTTTTATATACGCCTATGGTGATAAGGATTTTGAACTATAATTTTCTCCAGATATCACTGTAATAATATCGCGACGTTTTACAAACCAGAAATACGGAAATGTAAGGATACACTGCTGGCAAAAAGCATTTTTTTTGTTCAGATAACATAAATATATTTATTTCAAAACAACCCAAGACTTATCACAAGGTATACTGTCTCTGCGAGGCTACTTAGTCGGCCTAAAACTATTTTATTCAATGTAAATAATACCATAAATATAAGAAATCGTTTTGAGTCAATCAGGAAAAGAGACACATTTTAATCGATTACAGCAAAAATCCAAATTACAGCGCAGGCGAGTGAATAAGAGTTTTAATAAAATTCTATTACAAATCATAAATATAAGTCAAACGCCAAAACCTTCAAGGGAATGATTAATGAGAAATATTCGGATTTTCATTCAGCTGCCGACATATAACAAGCCGTTCATGAAACAAAATAACGCCTGTTGGTGTTCATTTTCACTTGATTGCGTCTACGTCACGTTACGTCACGCCACGAGAAACATCCGTCATCGCGTCAGTCACGGCACGCGATCGGTTACCGATCGCTGTGTAATGACACGGAAACCTTTCCCACGAATAAACACCGGATATGTTAGTATGCTTTATACAACTAGGAAAATTAGATATAATAAATAATTTGTAACTAATATAATAATGTGTAAAGAAGTCTCAATAGTCGAATGGCAATAGTCGGATTTATACCCTTTAGTTTACCAGTGCGTACTGTTAATTGCTATTGGCACTTAAAAATATATATATTCTATGGTATATTGTTTATACATATTCTTGCCTGCAATAGTTGAACTTTTAACGTAAATGATTAACGTCAATAAACGGTGGTATTCTATGGAAATCTATCGTATCTATCGAAATTGTAATATGAGAATCCAATAGAACCATGTTGTTGACATTTCCTTTGGAACAAAATGGACAGTACAATATTTATATTACAAATGGAAGCAATAGTTACACGAAGATTAATGGGATACCAAAAACGGAACTACCAAAATACCCTTATTAACCTCAATCGACTTTTATACGACCCTCGAGACTCTACCGGAATTTTTCTTTGAAATTTATAACCCACGAATAAAAGGAAAGCATTACTCTGATGTATTATCGTACTTTATTGTTTTGTACCAACTTTTTAAATGTATATTTTAATTTAATCAAGCCAGAGTTTGTTTGTTTGAACGCGCTAATCTCAGAAACTACCAATCGGATCTAAAAAAATACTTTTGGATTTGACAACCCAATTATTAAGGACCGTTACAGGCTATTTAACATCACGCCACTAACACGTTCTCAAAATTTTCGATAATGTTAACATTTTTTTTAAACAT
>DWTW01001564.1:0-12388 GCA_018246275.1 Papilio slateri
CTTTGACCCTATTCAACGATTTCACTCACTGCAATAAGTTGTCCTTGCTCTGAATTCAAACCGGTCGCCGTGTTCCAGGAATAGTAATAAAAGTGGCTTTATGAGAACAAAGTACAAATACGCTTCTTATTGTGATATCATCGAAGAAATTAGTTTTACTGAATAAATTTCGGAAATTTTGACCTTTATTGAGTTTGAAACGTCCGTGACTCCTTATTGTTGTAAATTTTGATACAGAAAAGTACATCTAATATATTTATACATATATACGCATATATTTAAGCATATTTCGATGGATTTTAATGTTAACGAAGACAAGTAATAGCACGTGCGGGAGGTGGCTTGTTTTAATCCCCACAACTTTTGTTTGCTTTTCTAGGCCTCCCTAATTTATAAATGAATGCTAACACCAAAACATTTTACCGATCAGCGCTAAAATTGAAACCAGCGCTAAAGTTTACTGGAAGCAAGACATTCAATAGTAACCGGTAATTGCAGTATCGTGCTGATGAGCCATTATGATAACTGCCCCGGTCTAAACCGCTCTGAAACGCTTTTTGTGTCAAGGACAGATACCAAGGCAGTCGAAACGCGACGCTCGGGAATACTTATCTCCAAGGGTTATTTTTTGTCGTCATATCTTAAACCACGCTGTCAACTGCATTACAGTAGACTTTCATGTTAAATAATTTACACATATTGTAAACAGTTTAAGCACGCAAATGAAAAATATATTAACAATTAAATTTGTCAATTGTTAAACAGAAAACGACGGTCGTTTAGCAGAAATATAATAGCTCTATATTTAACTTATAAAGAAACAACATTTGTTCGAAATTTATAAACTCTGAAACTATTGAACGGGTTAATATACAAAATTTTACATTGTAACATAATTCAAACTATGTCTTTTGTTTGGAGCTCTATCTCAATAAATCCTTCTTTGTCAAACACTGAACAGTCACTATAAATGAATAAAATAAAGGTAATAAAACTGGAGGTTACCTGATAAGTTGTTTTTGTAACTTGTTCATACACTATTGATTTTTCAATTTAAATAAAATATTTCTATGTAAACTGGTTAATATTAGCTAATAATTGAACAGAGATTGGAACCCACTGCCGCTACACCTTATCTGATTGACTGTAACAATTATTATCAAAGTTGCAACAATTACAGAATAACTACTATAATTTAGAAAAGTCTTGGAAAAACACGGTATTGCAATTTAATGTTTGATGAAATAATTGTTATAAAAACAATGATCGCTATGCTAGCAATAGTATATCCAACCGACACCGGATAACGATTAAAATCTGCTCATTGTAACCGAGGTTCTTTATGAAGATAACCATTAATTTTACAATACAGTAGAATGTTAATGGCTTTTAGGAACACAACATTCAAACGTATCAAATGTAATTTACGATTTACCTGTACGACCTTCGTACCAGAGCCACGTTAATCGGATTATATTTTATGACAACCGATCTGCATACCAGTTATTTTAATTTTTTAGATACCGGAATTCAACTTGGATGGCAACAACAGCCTGAAGCAGAACGGCAGTGCCAAGGACCTGGCCTCCGTCATGGAGAACTTGAAGAAGACTAGCCTCGTCTCGCGCCAGAACCAAACCCTCAACACGCAAGTCACGAGCTCTTCTTCACAACAGGTAAATTGTTTTTTTCTCTCCATAATTTAGTACTACGAGCATTTCATCTTAATATAAAATAAGCGAAACTTCAGTTGACACTCCTTTCTTTTATTTAGGCCGTAGTAAGCTTTGAGAAAAAGAAAATAGCGGTTGCTATCTGACTGTTTCAATTTATTTAAAAATACGTAAGAGTTTATTAAAAATACCATAAAGAGAAAAATATATAATCGAAAATTTGACAGTTGTAAACAGAAGAAATTAACTAGGGTATGTTCTAACGTTACGACCAAAACCCCGGACAAGCGTAGCGATTATGACAAGTCACCAAAAATTGTTCACAATACCCGTTGTTCCTGGCTACGATTCTACAGCAATGGACCAATCACTGAGGAAAACCTGCGTTTTTTGATGATGCTGAAGTAAATAAAAAGCTTGTACCACCTTATGGGAATTATGTCATTTGAACCAACTCTTTGTCAATGCGTGGTGGATGGGGATGAATCACCTGTTGCTGTGAATATGTCCTCAATTCTTAAAACAATTTAATTCTTCCTTCTTTGTGCTTTCTGTCTAGAGCTGAGTGGTCTCGGCGGCAGTAGAAAGTGGTGAAAGTATGCACTGAATGTAAATAATGTATAATAATGTTGGTGGTAAAATCGTTCCGGGTGAATATATAGACGTTGGGTTATTTCCGTCTCGGCCTCGGCCGGTTCATAAAACGGCCGGTTTATTTTGAATTCGGCGTGCGCGGTTACGAGAAAAATAAATAAAATAAAACGTATACGCCTTGAAAATAAGTACAATATCCGATGCGTGTCCATTGTTTGTGAAAACTCGAGGTCGTAACATTTTATTCTTTCCGTTACAGTAAGGTGCTAAGTCTTTGTGTCAGAATTAGCACGCCCACGCAGTACGCTCGTCAATTTGGCTGTTCCATTGACGATGCGAATGCACGAGCTGCACCTTTGACCTAATATTGTTAGGTTTGACAATCGAAACGCGCGGGCGTGCTGAATCTGTGTAAAGTTCATTCCCTACCAAATTTTAAATTTTATTTATATGTTTAAAATAAACAACACTCTCAACCATCCAGCAGGATTCTATCCTTATGGAAAAAAGAATGAATGGGTCCAATTTCATTTGACCGTTATCCATTCTCATGTGTCGAACTCGATCCAGAATCGAAGAGTATCCAGATTTTTGTATTTTTGTATTCCGACGACCAGAACGAACTGGATGGTCATGACAAGAAATTTAACAGCAACTGTAATAATGTGGTGATCTACGAAAGTACAATAACATAGCAGTATAAATGTTCTGTTTAATTTATCCTGGTGACTATCCTTTTTCTCATTTATTTACAACCTTTTTGGCAGTTGCAGATATTAACAAGTGCACCGCTTGCTCGCTTATTTCCTTCATCAATTTAAATACAATGTGAATATAGTTTTTTAGCGCATGCAATGGCTCGTGTTGTGTGCCGGCGCGGCGCATGCGGCGGCCGCTGGCGGCGCGCCAAGCGGAGCGTGGCGTAACGTAGGACTAGGTCCGTGTTATTAGCCCCGGCGCCGGCGGCCGGGATCTTACATTCGAACTGACAAAACGTCCATCTGCGTGCTAACCTCGATATACAAAAAATAAGAAGAGATATAGACATTCGTGAAATTTCTTGATACTTATTATTTAGCTTTGTTTTAGAAATTAATACGCATTATTTGCATTTTCTTTCAAGCATTTACAAAGATCTTATAGAAAACGTTTCTATACCATTAAACAATAGACTCGCAATATGTGTGTACAGGTACTTTATACCCTACGAACCTTACAAAACAAAACACCGACGTGAAATGCGACGTATGTAATCTACAGAAATGTAGCTATATATAATTCAGCATTTGATCATTTCTCTGTAGCTTGCTTGTTGTACGTCCTGTGTACATGGTGCGGCGTGGCTGCATCCGCACTGCGACAAAGTTATTATGTAAGGTACTCAATTAACGAAATTAGATTATGTGTGAAGTTACCCCAACATGAAGCCTTAAAAGAATCTGACGTGGGTATAACCTCCGCAAATAGTTGTTAAATAATCGTTTTGAAATTCCAGTTAATTATCGAATATCCATAAAAGTTTATTCTTTATAATTCCTTGTCATAGACAAATATGACTGCATGGAGCAATCGATTTATATAGATAGTTTTCTATTGTCTTCAATACAAAACTAGGCAGAAGAAAAGGCAAACGAACAAGCGATACGAAAACCATTACATTAAAGTGTACATAAGTATGGTTATATCCAGGGCTTTTTTGTGCGAGCACGCAGTGCCCCCACAGAAAAATCGAAAATATCTAAGAATTGCCATTTAAACTGAAAAAAAATTAAAAGATTTGAAAAAAATATGAAAAAGTAGGGGAAAGAAATAATTTACTTCGAAGTTTTCCTCAAACACAGTGGCAAGGGGAGGGGCTGAAGTACTTGTGTAATGGACTTACACCTTTGGAGAATTAGCGTGCCCCCAAAGAATAAGTGACAAAAAAAGGCCTAACACGGTCAAGCGAGTTAAAATATACTTTATACACATTACCAACTCGTAGCTATTTTGTTCAAATTTGTCGGCAACAACATTAGTTAATTACTTAGTTCAAAAACTAATTACGTTTCCATGAAATGCATTAACCCAGAATTAATTTGATAATGAGGAATGTTGTAGAATAAACATTTATGTTGTTATTATCGTTTTCCATATTTCATAATTATACCATTATCATATTTTTCGGCATTATTAGTCAGCATATTTGGCACAAATTAGGATTTTATAAGTAAAATTTCAAAAATAACCATCAATGGATTAAAAATCGTAAAGGATGAAGTATAAGGGGAACGGTATAGGAACGTCCTATACCAGGGGTGAGCAACCCGCGGGGATAATTGACATATACCGTATCCAGGTTAAAGTTTATCTATATTTGTCTACCACAATATCTTAACTATTCGATTTCAATATCTTAGTACTGCAATTTATAAATTTCGTTATACTCAATCCCATATTTAATCGATACCTGTTTTGTCCATATATCTATTTACTATATATTTTTTTGAAGCATATATAAAAATGTGATTTTGGCCCGCCGATAAAATTAATATTTTTTGGCCTTTTGCTTGAAAAGGTTGATCACCTCTGTTCTATACCGTTTCTCAGTTTAGTCAGGCAATATTTAGAGAACTCGTGGGACGAACATGCACTTGTTTACAAGAAATAAAATAGAATATATAATAATTTTTTCATAATATATTGTTTGAGGTGCCGGGGGACTTTTAGTCTTCCCCTTCCCTTCCTTTCTTAATAAGGATAGTATGGGAAGGGAAAGAGGATTGGAGGAGAAGGGGAAGCTTAGCTGGTAGCGGTCACTTAACATCAGGTGACGGTTCACCTTGCACGTTTGCCACCTGCTACCAAAAAATAAGTAGTTTATATAGACTACCATCTTTCCTCCGAGAACAAAACATGTATAATTAAAACGAAAATACGTACAACACAGTTTAATTTTTTTAGACGAAATAATACAAACGTCTGTGGTTCAAGGTCATTCATACACCGGATTGCATCCCGCCCACATCGTCGTGAGTCACAGAATCACCCGCCCACCAGAATATATCACTATTAAAATTTCCTTTTATTTCTCGAATATTTAAATGAAAATACATATAATTAATATATTCTTCGCTATAAATAAGCCGCATGTTCGATATTGATACAATTCAATCCGTTACAGTCGAACGCAACTTTCACTATCGTATTTATTTTGTAGTTTTATTATTATAGAATTTTTATAAGGTAAATATTGTTTTATATATTTCATTTGTATTAATATGAACCGTGCTATGTTTGAAGGGTGATGTATTTTCACATCGCCGTGTTATTTTTGTCCGCCGCTAATTCTATTTGCCATTAGTGTGTACTTGTACCACAAGTCCGCCAAGAGGCGTGACGGCGCACGAACCTCTAGCATTGGCACTGAACTCCAGTCTACGTCTAGATAACGTGTGCGAACGACGACGCGTATTATCGGATCTTGTGCTTCTTAAACTCGATTCTAAAACATTGTGCAAGACGACGTTCGTACATTATCCGTCAAGAAGATACCGTTATCGAACCAAAGGTTAATAATCTTGTTTACATACAATGAGCTACATTTTATACATAGCGTACTGTACAATTCATCTGTTATCTTTGACGGAATCGTTGCAAGTATTGTTGATATGATCACAAACGGTGCACGTTATTCTTCGGCAGATGGTATCCAGTACGACATCGAGTAGTGCGGCGACCAGCCAGCGGCTGCAGAGCTCGTCGCAGCGCCTCCAGCACATGACCGCTTCCGAAATGAAAGCGAGCTCGATGAAATCCGACCTCACAGAACTCAAGAGCTCAATATCCGAAATGAAAAATCTAAGCAGTTGTTCGGCTCTGAACTTCGGACAAAGGTACGTTGTTATGACTAACTTTTGTTATTTCTTTTACTACTTTACGTAACAATGCACATGTGACATACGTGTCGATGTTTTGTACATCGTCAATGGGTATTTGAGATAACGCGCGGGCTGGCTCACCTGAGGCCTTGGCCGCCGGCCAATTTCTATCCGCTACCCGCGCCCGTTTGCAGTTTCGTGCCGACAAACAAAAGTAACAGTACGATCTCCGAAAGACCGTTCCGCCCAATCTATTGTTGAAAAATTGTGTATCATTATAACTGAAAGAAAATTCACGCGTTCTTTTAAACCCATGGTACTCGTTTCGTATCATTTAAGTGTCGACTCGTTGTTTGCAGACTGAGAAGCTCGATGGAGAATATAGTGGATCAAGATGACAGCCATTTGGCGGACATCCGGGATCTGGACGAGATAGGAGATTACAGTGACATGGGGGATATCGGTGATATAAGTAGTGACGCGCCTTTGGTAACGTTTCCCGAGTCGGACACGCCGCCTCCCGTGAGTGACAAGGCGTGTATGCTGGCGGGCAACAACGTGTCGGTGGGTGGTGGTGCGGCTAACGAGCTGAAGTACAGCGCGGCGCGGGTGACGTCGGCGAGCTCGACGCGCGTGGTGGCGGACGGGTACAGCGCGTCGCGGTCGGCAGCCAACAGCGCGCGGCTGCGGCGCCTACAGCACGGCGACCTACAGTACGCCGAGCGCAGCGCCGCCGGGGCCTCGCACCGCCTCCTCCAGGCGGAGGGACTTACCGCCGAGCAGAATGATGCCTACCTTCAAGTAAGTAATTAGTAATAATAATTAATAAGTCTATCCGTTTATAATGAACAAACTGTATAGCTTGATCTTACCTGATGGTAAGTGCGAATGTTTGTGAGGGTACCATACCTACTCGTTTATTCATCTTCTCTTTGGGTACCCACGTCATAATGGGACAGAAAAATTTAGTCTGGCAACTTGTTCCACTCCTTTGCTGCCGATAACCTTACTTAAAAGCTACTTTTACTAAGTGTATGCATGCAGTCGATTGTCGCATAAGCCGACCTTGAATAATTTTACTCGACAGGCACTTTGTTATCTGTCACAAACAACAATAAATTGTTACGCTAACAATTTATTGTTGCAGCATAACTATCAAATGTACGTATATAATCCGCATAGTGTGCAATTAATGCAGAGAAAATGGCGAACTATGTGGCGAAAAAACTGGAATCGAATAGTTTTAAACGAAAGTGGAGCCAGAAAGGCGCGCCGAAGGACGCGACCTCGCATGTATGAGACGATCGATATTCCACGACGCCGCAAGGCGACGGCAGGGAGACGCTCAGTGCACTGTCGCTCCTTGCGACGGACAGTTGGAACAAACAACATGGAACATTTCTAAAGCATGGCTCGTATCATCGCGTGGACCGCGAGAGTGCTCAAGCGAGGAGGATCGCCGAGAGCGGTGAGAACATTAGGCTTAGGACACACGTGGGTTTTGTGTAACGTGTGTTTTGTGTATGCTTGTTAATTAACATCGACTCGGGCTGCGATGGTATGACCGAGGCCTTACCCGTTTATCTCACGCTTATCGTGCTCACACCATGCTTGTGTCAGTCCGTGGCGGGCCGTAGCGCGCGAGCAACACGCGGAAGTGGTATTGCGCACGCGCTCCGATACGCGAATAGCCGGCTTTAAATATAGAAGTGGAATGTCGGGCGGGGGGTCGGTTCCTTGGCCCGTGCACCGGCGCGTCCTCTCGCGGTACCCTGCAATCCCGCTCGGTCCTTCGGTAATACACTCCCCTTTGGAAAATTCTATCACCCGGCCTCCCGAAAACGTGACGTACGTGCATCCGTACACACTAACTTTAAAATAGTCGCAATGCCCACGGGTTCCGCGCGATTGGCCTATATCCAGTGCGCTAGCGGCCGCGACGCGTATTTTCAATTTCAGTATTTATACAGTTTTCGCGACGAGACGTGCTCGATTCGGTGATAATGTCTTCTAAACGGCGACCGAGGCCCAAATTGCGTATCTTTATTCCTGTAACTACCAAATATTCTATGAATCATGTCGCTAAAAAGAGCACGCTAAATATGTCAAAATGAGAGTGATGTTATGATAAGATCGTTTAGGCTAATTCGCGTATATCATACAGTTAAACAGTGTCGACATTATAGGTTACGATTAAAGTGTGCATCATGGGTTTTATTGTGTTATTTTTATTTTATTTTTAGGAGCAAAGATCGTTAAAAGCCGGTGAAGTGACTGCACAAGAAGCTAATAATATGTCGGCTACCAGTTCGAGACTTCAGACCGAAGCTTTTAGCGCGGAGAAGAAGGCGATGGCGTCTGCTCAGGCGCGGCAGACGGTCACCTCGAGCGGAATGTTCAGCCACAAGGAGCACTCCAGCGTAGCGCACTCCAACATGACTATCTCCAGTAAAAACCTATCAACCAAATCAACACTACTTTCCTCACAGGTGAGTCAATAAATGCAACATATAACGTCACAACTTTCAATAAATAATGACTTGTACTATATAAAATTATTGGACATTTAAGATAAATAACTGTTGTTTAACCGTAATTGCGGCCTTCGCGAGACTTTGTGATCCGCAAGCTGGAGATGAATGCGAACTCTTATAACGACATTAATGTTAATTACTGATCTGACCCAAATGTCCGAGAAAAAAACATTGACATAATCCAATTACATGTATAATATGCAAGTACCATAATTACATATATAAATAAACAGTTCATAATTGATTGGAGCACACTTAACACGTTGAAAACACATAGTTACTTTGATTCAGTGTATGATAAGATTAATATACTATTCAGAAACTAACGCGTTGTAAGACAAAACAGTTTTATTACGGAACCTATGTTACCCAAAACCAATTCACTATTGCTAACTTTTTACGATTCGATAACAGTAGCATCAAACAAAAGTTGTGTGAACACGCTAACAAAACACGTGACGTAAATGCTATTTACAAGGAATTTTATTCTAACACCGGCACATTGTCGTTTCAGATGAGCCAACTTCTAAATGGTACGATCAAACCCGGCGATGAAGATCTAACAAATTTAACGTTCGAAGATCTGGACAAGTTGAATGCGAATTCTAATCAAAAGGACGTCGATTCGGCGATACAGAAGTATTCATCCCGGATGAACGCGTTCATAAACTCTATAAAGAATAATCAAATAGATATTAAAAATGCTTCGGTGCATTTTAACAAATTGAACGAAATGATGCGGAGAGCATGGGCAGTTCCCACGTATGGTCACGAGCTTGGATACTCCCTGTGCAACACATTAAGAACATCGGGTGGTCTGGACATCCTAATGGAGAACTGCTTGGAATCCAACAATCCGGAACTACAGTTCTCTTCGGCAAAGCTTCTAGAACAATGTCTGACGACTGAGAATAGAGCACACGTAGTAGAAAATGGTTTAGAGAAAGTTGTGAACGTGGCATGTGTTTGTACAAAATACGCGAACTCTGTGGAACATTCGAGAATACGGACCGGTATATTGGAGCATTTGTTCAAGCACAGCGAAGGGACGTGCAGTGACGTAATCAAATTAGGAGGGTTAGATGCAGTACTGTTCGAATGTAGAAAGAATGACATCGAAACGTTAAGGCATTGCGCCACGGCGTTAGCCAACCTTTCCTTGTACGGTGGCGCGGAAAACCAGGAGGCGATGATCAAGAGGAAAGTGCCGATGTGGTTGTTCCCCTTGGCCTTCCACACTGACGACAATGTAAAATACTATGCATGTTTGGCGATCGCTGTATTGGTTGCCAACAAAGAAATCGAAGCGGCAGTACTGAAGTCGGGAACCCTGGATTTAGTAGAACCGTTCGTCACGTCACACAATCCATCAGAGTTTGCTAAATCTAATTTATCACACGCACACGGACAGAGCAAGAATTGGCTACAAAAATTAGTACCGGTTTTAAGTTCAAAAAGGGAAGAAGCTCGGAATCTTGCCGCCTTTCACTTTTGCATGGAAGCGGGCATTAAGAAGCAGCAAGGAAATACTGAAATATTTAGAGAGATTGGAGCAATAGAGTCTTTGAAGAAAGTGGCTAGTTGTCCGAACGCCGTCGCCTCTAAATATGCGGCACAAGCGCTAAGGCTAATAGGGGAGGAAGTGCCGCACAAGTTGTCACAGCAAGTGCCACTCTGGTCGATAGAGGATGTTAAGGAATGGGTGAAGCAGATCGGTTTCTCTGAGTACGCTAATAATTTTCAAGAGAGTCGAGTCGATGGTGATTTACTCTTGCAAATAAGTGAAGACAATCTCAAAGAAGACATTGGTCTGCTCAACGGAATCAAACGAAAAAGGTATCATTTCTTACCCAAATTAAATATGATATATCTAATGCGGTTAAATAGCACTGTTATTATCATATTTCGTAAAATTTAAATACGTAATATTAAATGAAAGAATAAAATAAATTTTGATTAATTTATTCCAGATTCACGCGAGAGCTTCAACAATTAAAGAAAATGGCGGACTACAGCTCAAGAGACACGGGGAGCCTTAACGAATTCTTACAGACAATCGGACCGGAGTACACGATTTACACGTATTCCATGTTAAACGCAGGCGTTGATAAGGAGTCCATGCGGGGGTTGAGCGACGAACAGCTGGAGAATGAGTGCCGCATTGTCAACAGCATACATCGGTTAAGGATTCTCAACGCAATAAGAGGTGAGAACAATCAGTGACCACAGCATACTGGTATGTTTTTTAATCTTTGGAGGACATAGATGAAATATGTGTTGGTACGAAATAAATCTATTTCAATTATTGGTCTATAAATGATTTCACGTTATTGTCCTCTTCCTTGTCAGACTGCATACTATTATTATTTTTTTTCAATTCAATGCAATAAAAAAATATTTCATAATATATTATATCCAAACTATCCAAACAAATTAATAAATTTAATCTACTTAATATACTAGACTTTAATAAAGTGTATTTTATTATTTTCTGTCCACATAATCATAAAATTTTCTGTTTTCGTTTATTAATTTTATGAATATTAATTAAGAAAAATAACTCTTACGTCCATTAATAGTAACTACGGCAGGCAGAATGTTTGTTTACCTTTTAGCGAACAATAATTCTACATAAAATGTCCGTATCTCTTTGCATATAAGATACCATTCACTTTGTCAAACGTGCATAAATAACTTGAGGATTGCACAACGCTGAGCAATTGCTTATAACGCCCACATCCACTAATCGATCGTAAAACGAATGTTCTTAACTACCGAGATAAATTAAACCCTACGTGGTTATATGACACGAAGTCCCACATGACCATGACCCACGGCGATGCCACATCCAGGCGAAGTACCTTTTTTTCATATTTCGCGGGCTCCCTTTCCCGTTCAAACAAAAAACTGCTCGAAAATCTAAGTATACAGTTCAAATTATTTTTAAAATCAAAGTAAATTTAAGTAAAACTTGTATCAACACAAAAAAAAATTATGGTGGCCTGAATGTGGCATTACCGTGGGACACCCTATATATTTGTTCATTACATTTATCCTTTAATACGAATAGTGTCTTAACATCGCTAATTTTTTTGTATATTTAATGAAAAAAATGTAGTAAAGAGTAGTGGTAAGTCCCAGAGAAAATGTGAAAAAAGTTTCCTGACACTAGTTGAATGGTGAATTCGAACCTTCTACATTGTTTTCCAGAGCATACCCTTAATTAATATCATATCGGTAATACCATTATTGAACCAAATGAATCCACTACTAAACCAACATTTACAAAAGGGTTGAGTGAAAGGTCATGAACAGAATTTTTGTTTCTTGAATTAATACTCGGTACACGAATGTACGAAGCAATAGTTACTTTAAAAAAACTCATAAAACCCGAAAGACTGCACTTTTATGACAGGGGAAGAATCCGAATCGAATGACGGTACCACACTCATTAAAATCGGTCAAGGCTTTTAGGTTACAAGAGGTCACAATGGAACGGACATATATACATACCCCCAAAAAATATTACCCTCCTGTCAGTCGATCAAAAAGGGGCAGTGGTGCCCGTAAGCAACAAGCGTGTGTACGTAGCTATATGTATATAGAAGACAACGTTTGTAGAGCGACAGAGGTGTGCCAAAACCTAAATGGAAATGAGTAATCTCTCTCCACCCCTCTGAGTCACGTTCAGAAGTTTTATTTTTGTCTTGTATTCTATTTTTAACAA
>DWTW01001565.1:0-12387 GCA_018246275.1 Papilio slateri
CCCATGCGAAGCCGGGGCGGCCCGCTAGTTTATAAATATTTTAAAACATATGTCATATAACCACTTCGCATTGCCAGCTACAATGAAAAACAAAATATAATTTGAGGATAATAAGAAATGACTGCATGCAAAACTGCAGGCAACAGCTTGTTAAAAATATTGCAGCCAAAATACAACATATGTGTATAAACAACTTACCAATTCCAAATAGCAAAGGTCCAACAAATACAGCAGTGTATGGCTCAAGACATTGCAGCAACAAGGGCATCATGCAAGCTCGGAATACCCACTCCTCACTGAGAGGGGCCATTATATGGTTCCTCACCCATGTCAGGTCTTGCCAACTTGCAAACCAGTAGATTGGGTCTAAAAATATGTATGTTTTATTAACAACTATAGTTAAGACATGCAATTCTAACGCAAATTTCCCAATTGGAATATTCCAAAATAGATATATAAATGGTGCATATTGCAAGGTGAAATACCACAACTTCACAGAATACAGGTATGAAGTAGAAGTAAGATTCTACATTTTGTCTGATGAATGAGGTACCAGAGGCCTAATTTTGGTCTTCTTTTCCTTCTTATTCATTTCTAATAAGGATAGTATGCAAAGGTGATTTGACAGGGGAAAGAATGATTTGAAGAAAGAAATATGATTTTGTATGTCACCCTCCTCCATCCTTTAAAGGTAGGCAATGTATTTGCAACTCATTACCTAGTTGCAGATGCCTATGGGTAATGGTCACTGATATCAGGTGAACTACTTGCTCATGTGCCACCTTCTTCTATAAAAAATCTTCAAAAAAAGGCAATGCCAAATATGCCATTCAATACCTATGTAGTTAATGGCATACTTGTAGCTATCTACTGCCAGCGCCAGCAATATACTTCAAAGGTTTCAAATGAATAGATAGATAGATTGACATAATTTTTTTATATGGTAGTAAGTTTTAAGTATCTTTATTGTTTCATTGCATTTGGTAATCTCTACCAGGTAAGCATTTGATAAATTAAATAGACTATAAATTTACATTTAAATAAAATTAAAAATGTACAAAAGCTTATACAACCATACCTGAATAAAACAGTGGTAACACTTTTAAGACTATATAGCAATGATATAAATGGAGGTTTTAACTTTCCATGTTTGTTTTATAGTTAAACTTACGTATATATATCTTCCAAGCCCCGGACAAGAATTGCATAGTTAGTGGGCCCAAGAATAAAACCATAGTGAGAGCCAGAGGGGTAACAAAAGCAAATAGAAGTCCGGACAAACGCAGTCCTAATTGTTCGTACAAGTCGCCTTTTTTCAATGTTTCCTCTTTAAGAAACAGCCATGTTACAATAGGCGCAAGGACCATTACACAGGAGACACTGAAGAATCGTCTTTTAATAGTAGTTGGATGGTCTCTGTAAAAAAATGACATTTAGTAGATGTATTTTGAAGCATATAAATATAAATGTTTTATTTTTTCATCGTTACCTGCTTAACTTCGTCCTCCACACATATAAACTTGCCACATATAAGACTGTTAAAAATACGCTGGCCAGAATAGATAAAGTGCATCCATTTCCATCTAATAACATTTTTAAAGCTAGTATAGGTGTCGTAATGACACCGATTATAGCGAAAACAGTAATTTCTTTAGTAAGTCTTTCAAATACAATTTTCACGTAAATGATAAAATGATAACAATAAGATTAGAGCTGAGCAGTTGCTGAGCATACAATTGTATTGATTGATTGGATTGGATCAATAACAACAATATTATTGCCTACTAAAATTCAAAAGGAATTAGAAAAAGAAAAATATTCTATGATTCCATATATCTAGAATTATAAAATTAATCTGTTTACAAAAACGCAACAAGTATAAATTTTTTATTATTATTAGAATATTATACTTTTTTTAAATAAAAAAAAAACAAGAATGTAAGGAGATATTGAAGAAAGTATGATTGTCAAAAATTATAGCAGTATATACAGTGACCATCTAACTAAAGCTCCAGTAGGAAAATCTGTCTACTCCACTGTCCAAGATCACAGTTGGGTCATATTAAACTGTGGATTTTCTGATGGCTGATGGTTCGATAGTTATAAATATGATCGGCATCAGTTGTCATAGTAATCTAGCGGCGGTGAACTCATAATTATGTGTAGAACTCTCTGGTGAATAGGATTCAAATAACTACAAGTGTAGCAACTCTGAAAGTTAGAAAAATAATATATACCTATTTAACTTACAGGCTCTTTCACATTATTTTGACACTGGCAATCTTAGTTTTTAAATTTTGGATGCATTTTGAATAATTATTAATAGGTGGCGGTAGGATCGCCATCGCCATGTTCATTCAAATCCGCCATATTTTTCTGTTAGTCGCCCTTTGCTTTTTAGGGTAGAGTGGATTTTTATCGTAATTATTTAAATAATGGTTTTTATCAGTTAACTATAACATTATTAGTATTAGTGAATAGTGCAATATATGTGAAATATAAAGTAATCCTGTTTAGTGACAGTTGTGTGGTTTTGTCTGTATTTCCTGTATCGGTTCTTCAATCTATTCTAAACAGAAAATGGCTGACGGTGTTGGTGCGGGTGTCTCCTTTGTTTAGACTGAATTTTAGTGAAAATAAGCATCAAAAGAAATAATGCCTAGTGCCTCGTTTTCCTCTTCGCGTTCTTATGTCCGTAGATCGCGAAGAAAAGGCGGACACAGAATACCACTTCCATCCAGGACACAATCAAGTAAGTTATCCGGGTCGGTTGATGTCGCACAAAGTTTTACAAATGGCTCGTTATCGACGTTTTCATCAATCTACGTTAATATTTATGCACATAATTCTTAACTGGTCTTTACATGAGTCTTTTTGTGTTTAAAAATTTGCAATTTTCTCTTCGTTTTGTTCGCTATTGTATTTCGAGAATTGAATGATCGACTTTTACTGATTACTGTGATTAATAATTACAGTTCTCTATATCGCGACTGCTTCTTATTTTTATAATCTTAACGCCTATCATTTGTAGGTATATATTGAATAGCGCATTTCAGCGACATTTTGCGCAATATGAGTATTGATTTGGTACGTGAAGTCTTATTTCACACGGGCACAACGAAACAGCTGTTTCGAGTCACTGGTGTGTCGTCCGTACGTTTAGTTACGAAACATTTCGTTATATTGTGGCAGATGAATTACAATTAGTATTGAAAATAATTAGGTAATAGAAGTAAGATCTCGAATACATGAATGAATAATAAATTATCTATAACATGAACGTTATATTGATTTGTTTATCTTTTGTTAATACTATATATAAACATTGAAAACCTTAGTTCGCTCTTTATTGCTTATTATTTGGCTAAAACTAATGAATGTAAATAGCTGCATTCTATATTAATAGGCTATTGTGTTCCTATCTATAGAATTAATTTACAATCAAAGTATCAGAATTAGTGAAAGCACAAGATTTTGCTGTTTATTCAAAATTTATGAAACTTTGTATTTTACCAACAACTGAATGAAATATAAACTTTATTATCTATCTAATGAAATATATTATAATTTGTGAGTAAATATAGCATTTTTATTAAAAAAACTATTACACTATAAGACTTGTTTAACTGAAATGAAATGCTTTGCAATACATAGTTAAATGGGTCAGCTTTAGCATTTGTTGGCAGGAACTTGAAGTTGAGATTTTCTTCTTCCTTTATAGAAAGAGAGGAAGATACATAAAAATATAAAACCTAACAATGAATAACTTGGTGAATTCTTAGAGGCATGTATCAAAATTAAGTTATACATTAGTTAATCAATTGTACAAAAAATCAATGAATAACACTGATGGCTTGGCAGCCTAAATGGTGACAAATTGTTAGATCATTTCATTAATGTCAAAAAAGTATAACACCATTCCTGGAAAACCAAATTTCCTCAAATTCTCAGTGAAGACTTTTTGAATTATTCTCTTTCAAATAATCCTACTTTGATATAAGTACACCCAGGCACAGAAAAGTATGAAGGCATATCTTTCTGTTTTGAATATCCTAAATATTCGTAATTTGTATTCATTGAATAGCTAAAATTATAAAGTTTAAATATCAATTTTGTGAAATGCCGTGACACAATATTGCTGGTGGTCAAGATTGGGTTTGTTCAGTATGAACGAAGTTTCAAATTTTTTTCACCAGTTTATCTTTTATATTTTATTATCATAAATGTTGTTAGTACAAATCAAATTTGTTAAATTTCTTTGGTGAGGATTAGTGAGTTTAATCGGTTGATAATTGTGATTGACAGCCTGTGAGTACTTATTTCTTAATAACTAGAAGCACTATAAAATATTAACACTCAAAAATTATAACTTCATAAAACTGGTGTGTTAATGAAGTCCTTTCAATTTATTGGTAGTATCATGCGCTTATGTTTTTGGTATCAGAAAAGAAGGTAATGGGGTTATTTATTCTTATCTGAGCACATTAAGTACATTTGCCTTTTAGTAATTAATATTTAATTTCAATTTTATTATTGAACACTCTACACATAAGGTAATCCATGTAAAAGTCAAATAATTGGTTAATTTAGTAACATAATCCAAATCCACCCAAGTCAGTTATTGACCTCTTATGGCTGTTGGAAGTCAAAGTTAAGAAACAAGCAATGAAATATGTATTATATGACATGTCCTACCTACTACTTGACTAAAACTGGCCAATTATTAATTTCATCAAAGTATAACATATTAGTATGAATGAAAGCATATGAGGAATGCAGAAGCCAAACCAGCATCTCCTGTCAAACATGTGCAAAGCAACATTTATTTATCGCTATATTTTAAACCATTTATCATTTTATAAAAAAATACTTTTTCTCTTATATGCAAAAAAATTAAGCATAATTTGATGCAGTAAATTTAGGTACAAATTGAGAATAAAAACAATTTAAATTAATAACAAAAACATCAACGAAGTTATTTTTCTTTATGAAATACTGAAATTAAGATGCACTGTGCTCTTCAAGCAGCCTACAGAAGTCTGCAAAGATGCTCAGAATCTATGTGTACCACTAGTTTAAATCTGGCTAAATGGCATAGCGGCAAAGGGTTACCGGTACATTTTAAACACAAATACTTATTAGCACTTTATTTGAAAGTATCAACAGCCAAAACTGATAGGATGTTCATTTGTTTTAATTTATATGTTTTATACATACCATGCACAACTCCAATTCCACAGCCAATCCGAATAATTGGTTCTGTGGAGGTATTTGTATCTGTTTAGCTTATATGTTATAAATAAATAAACAAATGAAAGAAAAGGCATACAAAAAATACTATCTTCCGTGGATAGCATGCAAGCTAAAATATGTTGTGATATTACAAAGCGAAGGATGTCATTGTTTTGTAAATTTGAAAATCATGATCTTTGTTAAATTACTTTTTGATAAAGTCTTTGATTTCTGTCAAACCACTAGATAAAATTTATTGTTTTGCTTGATAAAGGGACAAATAATGTTCATTTTTTCAAATTTGATTCAATTTCATCGTAATTATGTACATTCAACATAGTATTGGTAACTTAATTGATAATGTTATTACAATTGTAGTATGAAATTATAATTTATATCTATATTTATTCAATGCTAAAGTAGGGAAATATATTTTCAATAATCTGGTCCTTAAACAAATTGGAAAATTAAATCTAAATAATGGAGATAAAACAATTTGTTATAGAATATTAAAAAGCAACCTAATTTTACACACAATGAGACTAGACTTACCTCTCAAATAGGTCAAGTCTCTTGGCAGCAAAACAAGTTTTAATAGAGGATAATTTGTGTTCATAATATACATAAATATAATTATAACATATCTGGTGCTAAGAATGTCTTAATAGTGACTTCAGAAAAAAACAGCTCACAAGAATAAATCAAAACATGATTTTTATCTTTATACAACTTATTACTAAATATTTGAAGACTGGAAACCATATTAATTGCCTTCTCTGTCTTTTTGGATTAAAAGAATTGAGAAGTACATTAATGAAAAACTACTATGTGGTGAGGATATTAGTCTTGGCTTTTGAGCTGCAGATTTTAGGTCAGTTGTTTTCAAGTTGAAAATTAGAATGTTAGATGTTTGTATAACACAAGTTGATTACTTATGAGAAATTTGAAGAAAATCCAGCAACGGTATATGTCACTCATCATAAATATCAATAACAAATTATGTAGATCTAACGGGTTTGAGAAGTGGTTTTATTGTAGATTAATATGAAACACACAATTGAGATTCATACTGCACATATTTCTTTTCAAATGTATTGTGTATTTTAAATGTTTTTATTTGATATGTTCAAATTGATAAAATAAAACAAACTCAATTTATTGCCTCTTAAAGATACTAATATTAAACTTAAACATAAAATTAAGTATTTTGAAACAGAAATTTATGTTCAATAACTGGCCATTTCAATAGGATACATTTTAATATATCATCAATCTGGTCGCGTTCGCCTCTAGAGCGTGCACTGCCGATACGCCGATAATGACGCGTAGATTATCCTCTTTTCTCTTTCGTTATATAGCCTTAAGTTCATTGTTCTTAATTTTGGTTTGACATTTATAAGCCCCCTTTTGGTCAATGTTGGTACTTACAAAAGTACTTATCGTAAAACCTAATGTATTCTAGGTGAACCATGTGAATCTGTACCTTGCCCGAACAACGTGACAGGCAGCGCGATGGCGGCCACGGCGTGCGCCGGGCCGAGCGGCAGCGGCGGCGGCGGCTCGCCCCCGGTGCCCGCCGCCGCCGCCGCTACCACCGCCGGCCACCACAGCCCTTACGACCTGCGGCGGAAGTCGCCGCCGGCCTACCACGAGCCGGGGCCCTCCGGTGCCTGCTCTCTGCCCGCCAGGAAGAGGCCTAGGACGTAAGTACAAGCCCCTAACACAAAACCCAATAATTGATAGTAATCGAGTCACAATCAGTGAATACGAGTTCTTACACCACTGGTCCTCCCTGATATTTTATGAATTCGTTTCCGTCATTCGGAAGCAATTTTAGCAGAGGCTCATAACTTCTATACCATTCTTATGGAGGTCATAGTAAGTATATGCACGCACATGCAGCAAAGGATCTGGTGATGCTGGTCTTCGTCGTTCCTGGGAGTTAACCAATGATATTGATATCGGCATTTAACTCCCAAGTGAAGGTGTCTGCCGTCCTCATCCAGTGCACTCCTGCAACCTTGACTAGATTGTCGGTCCATCTTGTAGGAGGTCTTCCTACGCT
Source organism: Papilio slateri (assembly GCA_018246275.1). Lineage (NCBI taxonomy): Eukaryota > Metazoa > Arthropoda > Insecta > Lepidoptera > Papilionidae > Papilio > Papilio slateri. The sequence continues at coordinate 7,298 of DWTW01001565.1, forward strand.
GCACGGACCTTTATGTGGCAATTCAAGAACCTTATGGTTATTTGAACTCACATGTGCCTAATAAGAAACATTCGATTAGTATTAAAATCGTCCAAGTTATGTATATTCTTTTCTAATGCTATATGCATTAAATTAAGGTGAGTAATGAAGTCATTGCTAAGTCCAAGATTAGAAGCTACAAACCATGCTACAACCAACCAACCAAATCTTTTCATGCAGTGAAATTAAAACTGCCAAAAATATTAAACTAATATTAAAATCTGCAATTTAAATGATATCGGCAAATTTAAAAAAAAGAAAAATATGTAGAAGAGCTACTAATGGTCATGACCTTTACATGATCTTTTCTTGTGGTTTTTTCCAAACCATATAATAAGAATTCTCCATTACAATTATTTCTCGTCTATAAACAATGTATCTCATCTGTTAGAATGTTATTTATGTGCACATTAAAAATTTATAAATATAAGTTTCCCAAGATTCCGTTTTAGCCAGTTTCAACCAAAAAATCTAGTTTCGCCTAAAATCGATCGAAACTTGTCACACCCATAGTAAGATTTTTTCACATTTTTCAAACAAAGTTTACATACCAGAGTAAATCATAAAATGATAGTCCAAGATATTTACAACTTTTTATAACATAACTACTCCGATTATTGGTTTTATTTTGACACACGTTAACTCTTAGGTAAGTACCTGTTAGTATAGAAAAATTAAAAAATACATTGCGGTATACAATACGATGCCGACCCCTGATAAAGTGGGAAAAGGGCAGGAAGAAAAAAAATCGGTATACTATCGTATACCGATTTTTTTTACTTACTATACTTACAATACTTGTAAACAATAGATTTCAAAATACGATTTAATATTAACACGTAATACATGCTTGGGTAAGCATAACATTTCGCAGATATAACAAGAAAATATACAACAAAATAGAAATAAAATTAAATGGGATTCAAATCTTCGATTTACGACCACTAAGTAAGATAATATTTGTAGAATTAGCAAAATCGCATTATAGCTGCAAAATTCATAGTTTTGTCATCATCGACCCACATTCCGCGCGTTCTAACGGCGTGTCCCACTTCCCATGACCATCGCCATCGGACCTACTTAAAAAAAATCTCGAATACGCATAAGGACGTCCTTCACGAGAATTCTGTTGTTGAATAGTTATGACCTATGATAATAGTTATTTATAAAGGTAAAATAAATATGTTCTGAACAATAGAAAGGTTAATAAAATCTCTTTTATAGTAAGAGACAGATAATTTACCTGCCTCTTACTATTGGAAAAAATAGATTTTTCTTTTAGTAAGATTCACTTTCTTTTAAGTAAAAAAACTTTTACAATTTACTTCATGCAATTTACTCTTGAGTAAGATCAATATGTACCTACACCACACTATGTGGAAGTGAGTTGGGCCGTTTTTAATTAATTATTTATATTTCAATACGTTCAGCAAGTGCGATTAACTTCTTTTAAATGTAGCACGCGAAAACCGAAATAACAACCGCCTTGTGGAATGCTCCCTCGCCAGCGGTATTTCCAAACCAATACGAGTTAGGGTCCTTCAAGAAAAGAGCGTACTCCTTTAAAGGCCTACAGCGTATCTGCAGTTTTAACTTAGGCGACCCGTTACTCGTTTGTCCCCTTTTAAAAAACAAGGACCTGTTTATATTGTCTGTTTTAGGGAAGTATATTATTATAAAGTATCTTTAATTTGACGTCCAAAAGCTTGAGCTTACAACTTCAATTAAATTAACTAAACATCTTGCACCCATGTCACAATCGTAAGACAGACCTCACAGAGGCAGATAGATAGTTCCCAATGCCATGCATTATGAACGAGGAAATAACACGCCTCAAAAACTATTTATAACAAAAGAAAAATGGGTTACTGAGATTAATATGGGCTTAAACTATTTAGACAGATAGATAGACAAATATATAAATGAGATTATAAACACTTTTTGCTCACATTAAAGTAGGTACAGTGGTTTCACAAAAACTAAACTTAAAACCTAAATGTCCTGTCCTAATCTAAATTTTTATTCACAACCAAAAAGACAAAATCATGATGCGGAAGCATATTAACATCAACTGCATACCAATGGTAGTAGATGTCCATTTATAATAAAGCCTAAGGCCTGACACCAATCGTAAAGGTTGCAAGTTTTACACATTACATGCTGGTGGTATTTCCGTATAGTATTTCGTTATATTTCGCCGTGGACAAACGCACGCACGTGACAGTGGAATATGGTTAGATCCGGTAAATATAGCCCCCCCCCCATGTCAAGGATGTGTTGGGAAAGGCATAGACCTTTGGAAAAGGCATAGATGTTGAATGAAAGTATGTGACCAGCGCTCACGTAGCAGAGTGCGGCAAGCTTTAAAATCTCTATACATGTTTGCAGGTCGCTGTCTCAGGGCGTGGACGTGTGCAACGTGTCGCAGTACCTGCAGTACGAGCTGCCCGACGAGGTGCTGCTCTGTATCCTGTCGCACCTCACCGAGCGCGACCTCTGCCGCGTCGCCCAGGTCTGCAAGCGGTTCAACACCATCGCCAATGATACAGAACTATGGTATGTGTCATTACTGTACTTTGCTTCATTGAGTGTTTCTAATGATAATACTATTATTGGATCTTGTACATCTCCGCTATTTCTTTTGATAAGGAGACTCAAAGGCAATGTTATCCTTAACAAATTGATTAGCATTGTTGTCAACAAATCCACACACAGGTTCTTGTCATTAATTTTTACCAACTGGTGTGCTCTCTTCGCGGTCTAGGAAAGACAGCTTAGTTTAGGTCAAAATACATCTTTATTATATAGAATTTTCTTTATCTGTTCTACTCAACAAAGGTATCAAATACGCCTAAACGAACTTTTATAAAGAGAAAGTTGTGGTGGACAGGAAAAGTCTGTACCAGTCGGTGTTCGAGTACGACACGCCGCTGATGCACCCCGCGCCGTGCCAGTTCGAGTTCGTCGCGCCCGACGAGTGCGACGCCGACAACCCGTGGAAGGAGAGCTTCCGTCAGCTCTACTACGGCATACACGTCCGCCCCAACTACCGCCCCAAGAAGGACTCCAGGATCAAACACTTCAACACTATCAGGGTAAGGGTTACTGATGTATCAGGTCTTTTGAGACGAACGAATACCTGACAGAAAGATTGTGACCAAGGGATGTGTGTCACTTCTCTCGCGTCAGCTTGACCTGCGCTCAGCGATTTGTGACTTCATATGCTTATTGTGTATTGTATTGTTAAATATGTAGCACATGTCGCTTCCTTGCTTCAATAGTGTGTTATCTTGAATTTTGCAATTTTAGAGGAGAGCGTTTTTAAACTTTCAAAAAATAATTGTGGCGAAACAACAAATAATTTTACCGTCGGTCTGCAATTTATTAGAAACTATAACAAATAATTTAACTCAAAACATATAAATATACTGATAATTCAGAATTTTAGCTAGTATTTGGCTTTATTTAAAAAAAGGGGAATATATGTCACGTTGTTCTTGCAAATATAAATGAAGATAAGTGTTACAAGCTAATTTGTCACGTTGTTGATATTACTTTTATTATTTTTGTAACTTTACGATGAGTTATATAATAAACCACACTATGTTGGAATGAAAAACTTTATTTTTGGGAATCAATTTTATTGGAAAAAGGGCGATTAAAAACTATACTAATTTTAATTTATTTAACAAAAAGCTAAAAATGAGACTGATAATAAAAATCAATGATAATAAAATCTCTTATAAACAATCAAATTTGATCATTAAGTAATGAATAATTTATAGAGAGATCCTGACTACAGACAATGCTACAAATATTTATAAAATGGCCCATGGTACTGAGGAGAAGATGTTTGTTAACCAAATTCATAAGATGCTTTTTTATCAAATATCCCAGGTTTTTGGTTGCATGCGTTTTTAAATTACAACTTTGAAATGTTTCTTTCCTTAAAATTACACACATTTGTTCCCGCTTTTATAAAAAAATAATTAAATATTAATTAAATAATTTGATTTTTCCTTTTTAATAACAATGGTTTTCTTAAATTGTTCATCCGCATATGATTTTATTTTGAATAGATAAAGTTCATTGTTTTCTCGAATCACCTTTACACCAGCTAGTTTTACTAAAAGTTATATACTTCGTATCATTTATATATCTTAATCTTTTAGTGACGAAATTAGTTAAGCTTTTCCTTTTAAAGAAATCGGCGAAGCACATATAGTGTGATGCAATATTCGGTATTGCTTCTATAAACGTTTCAACATCGTTCTTTATGCTTTCGTCCACTTGTATCAACTCTTAACCATCATTCATAAAAGAAATGTCGCAATCTATATTTCTCCTCCGCAAAGACGTCTCTATTTTCTGGCTATCAATTGCCAACGTATTTTTGAAGATTACTTTGCACTCTTGTCTTCAATCCAGAAATAGTAAAAAAGAAAGCATTATTATTGTTTGTCTTATTGAATCTATTTATCTTTACGTATGTTTTTCGGAATGACTGATTGAATGTAGGAATGACCTTGAACACTATTGGGTAGAAGACCACTGTCTTTCAATGTTGCCCAATTCTCTTGTTGTTTATCCTTCCCAAGTTGTTGGCGTTGTGCATTTGTGATATGTGAAAGACACTTGATAGCACAATTATCTTTGCAAAGTGGTTTCAGCTTACGTTCTGGATTTTTTTTTGATTGATAAGACTTATCGCTACTTCTCAGTCTCCTACAGTTTCCTTCTTATATTCGTCGTTTTTTCTTTCGGGTACAAACTGAGGTTTGCGAGTTTTCTGTAGTGGTGGCTAGTATTTTCAACATCTGATTCTTCATTTGGTGCACTTCTTCTTGTTATATAACGTTGTTAAGCATAATTCAGTGGTCTTCTGTAGGTATATGAATCAATATTAATGTAAAATACCATCTTGGGTAATAATAACAACTTATTGGTCGGAATCTAACTTTACTTAAGACATAAAGGCATCACAACTTCATGTTTTGGGTCTTTAAGTGAATCCTCGCTATCTGAATACAATATGTGTTATAAATAAGATT
>DWTW01001566.1:0-12386 GCA_018246275.1 Papilio slateri
CCTCAAGGAGCTTTGATGAAGGCAGTGACCCGATTGAAACCCATCCAGCAAATAATACATAAATTAATTCAACTCTGAATGAAGTGTACCGGCCCTGCTAGTATTTCTGTTGTTAGAAGGTAGATTTCATTATTACCCGACGCTGACTAAACACTGAACTTCAATCCAGTGAAGCGTTTTGTACTTATTTCTAAAACTGAAAGCCGTATTACGTTCAGGGTCGTTAAATTTAATAAAATGGACCATTAATCGATTCGCGGCATTCTTAATGCTTCTTTTAATTCAAGACACTTTAAAAAAATTATTTCACACGAATAGGGGCTCCAGGGTTTGAAAAGTAGGTTAGTTCTGCTTGTTAATGAGATCTACAATACGTAAAAATTAAACCTAAGTTCGACGACGTCACAGAAATGTACACCTTGCAAAAAGTTTACGTCGTTGTGAGGTTACGTCGCAATCTAGGCTAACATCGTATAACCGCGTCGGTCGCTATAGAAACAAGTGTACACGGGGCGGCCTGACTTCAGTAGGGCTTTGTTTAGAACATTTCCCACGAGTTCCATCATCTACTTGTTACTTTACGCGCATTGTTCAGCGCACGGTGCCGATCACATAAGCTTTCCTTCTATTCTTTCTTCTCACTGATCTTCAAAAAGCTACATGTTAGAAGCAAATATGTAGCACTCGATTTTTAACACAATTGTTTCACAATTCTTTATCGGTATTTTACTAATTGTTAATTATTAAAAAAAATATCACGACACCATTAAATTAAAAATCGAGGTTTATACAAGTCATTTCTCACAGTTAACTGTCTCCAGTTATCCTGTAAACTAGTAAGTAAACTGTCAAATGTTTTCAGTCAACACTGTCCGAAACCCTAATTGAACCTCCACCGGTCAACATTGTTTCATGTCAGACTAATTATCACGTTACACTATTGTTTACATCCAATACTGTGGACAGACTAGTGTTCACATGAAGTAGATGCTGTGCTTAATATAGCATCGTAGCTATATGTGTATTTAATCGTCTTATGTTCCGAAGAGCATTTCGAAACAGAGTCGATGAATCTCCATGCAGGTTCTAGTATTTAATGTGGATAACACATATCGACCAAATTGGTGACACTAAATAAAGGCGACATTTAAAGTACACGTAACCTACCATTAATTCGAAGATGTATTTTTGTCTTTCACTCTCGTAATTTGGCGTATCAAATACGTTAAGATGACTAGAACGCATTCAGCAGTACAGCTAAAACACGTGAAACGATGACGCGAAATGTTTCATATCGCGATTAAAGATTTTTGAACTTAACGCGAATAAAGGTGAAAACATTTAGTAGTTATGAATTTAGGAAGGATTAGATCAGAATCCAAAAGGAGGCTTGTGTAACCTAAAGAATATTAGAAAAAAGGATTGTTTTTTCATTATACGAGTACTGCGTCATAACAATAAATGCTTATATTTCGTTTAAGATTTAATTGTTTGATGAATATTAATCAAACGTATCAAACGTATTGATCGCAATAGCGAACGCCCAGCGCAGTCATGTCGTGATTCATACACGCATCTTGAAACGACGCCAGATTAGTAAATCTAAAGCGAAAAGTAGTTAATATAAATAATATTATACTTGTTTCAATATTTTCTTCATATTACCATCGAACAATTAAATTGTATATTACTTTACAGGTAGGTTAGGGGTTCTTTAGATGAGGTCGGCGAGGGATGATTGTCGTGGTGATTTTGGGGGAGGCCTATGTACTGCGAGACATTTCTGTTAATGATTTAAAACATTTATATCGATTACTAGATAATCCCGCGGCTTCGCACGCATTTGTTTCTTTATTTCCTCGCTGGACACACAGACGCACAGACAGACAGACAGATATTTTATATGATTTATCTTTTGCGCAATCACGTGTTCTTGCTTTATACCAATTTTAATTAAGATCGGTCAAGTCGTTTTAAAGTTAAATCGTGACGTACAGACAACAATTTTATAAACGGTAGAATTGATGTCAGTGAGGTATAAAATGAATATTTATCACAAAATTTTACAAAAAGAAACTGAAATTACAGACAGACTAACCTACAGATCAGTAAAGATTTTACTATAGATAAAATACATAGTAAGTTTTTCCACGTGCATCAATGCGATGATCATAGTGGTCATACCACTGCTGGGTGCATTACTCCCTTGAGTCGGCCACAAAGATCGGCCGCACCGCATCGGCCGAACTGACAAGATCGTCAGTTCAGTGAGATGTCAACTTTTCAGGCAATGTCGACTACCTTGATTCTGCTACGGACCACATAATTTCTGAAGCGATCTCGCAGAGACGCTTCGAGCATTGCTCTCCATTGTCCGTGGAGCGACCTTGGGCCTTTTAATGGTAATTCTGAGATGAGATGGGTGATTATGTGTCAATGATAATTAAACATGAACTATCTACACAACAAAGGAAGGAATCCGGGACTGTTTTGGCAGCTACACGGTCCTCAGTTGGCAGATCTTCAAGTCCTGTGTATTGGGCAGTCTATTTTCGATTTTCCCCTGTTACGAGCAAGTTCAAGGACTCGACGACATTCATATACCGTGGTAATTGTATCTGTCTGGGTGTCCGAATTCTATGAGTGAATGTCTTTTGGTGATTTAAGCGAACCAGAGTTGACAGATATATTATCTATAAAGAATATGGCAAGCTCACCTGACATAGAATTAGTTTTCGATAACCTAAACCAGATATTTCTACTGAAATATCCCATGTCTATTCTATGATCACCTATTTTGCGATCAATTAAAACAGTCAATTAATCATTCTACTTATTTGGGTATCATGTTCTATCGATGGATAGCCATCATGATGGTGCTGTTTTAATTAGTAAACGTGAGCTCTTTATTGTACTACTGGCGCAGATTTTTATGCCACAACGTTCCTAAAGTTGTAACATGATATACTTCGACGTCAGGAATCTACTAACGTATAATCAATTTCTAAAGCATGCATGAGATGCAGTTACAAGTTCTGTTAAAGATCGATTTGCATTTATTATTTGTTAAAATGTAACATTACATGTACCTGGGATCAAGTGGACAACAGCGGTAATGCGAAACTTATCTGAACGGATGCTGATAGCATTTCTCAGATAATGCTTATCCAAGGATCCCTTTAAAATAATACTTTATTTGGCGAATATTTAAATGTTTTCAACAAGCTTTTATTAGCTTGGTCTGTCTGTATGTTTGTTTGCACATGTGTAACGGAATGTTCCGTCACAATTTACATTAACTTTCATCAGGAACTGATGACAATACATTATTCATAACTTTGTTTTAGTCCTGTTTAGGTTTAAGATTGAGAATAACGCCATCTAGGTGCAAATTTAAGTAACAATAGATACTTTTTTTCTTCCTGCCCTTCTCCCACTTTATGTGGGGTCGCCACAGTACGACCGTAGTCCATACAGTAATAGGTTTTGGCTATAGTTATTTTACAGCCGGCCGCCAGTAAACTTTACGGACTATGCAACTATTACTTTAGTTTGAAACCAAATGCTCAATCAGCTCAGTATACCATGTATTTAGAGTACGATAAAGAGCCACTTTGCGTCAGTATTAGGACGCGTTCACACCAAATGTATTATCAGCCGTCGTCTGTAAACAGGCTCACAGTGAGGCCCAGTTTTTTTTTTTCGTGCTCTTTTCTCACCTTATGTTCGGTCGGCACAATACGTAGAATAGGTATACGTGTAATAGGTTTTGGCTGTAGTTTTTTTACGGCCGGCCGCCTGCCTAACGCCAACCCACCATTAGGAGATTATCGAAATAACTTATTAATATTTCTTTTAACCACGCTTCAGGACAATAATCGAATGGCGGATTTAAACTCACGACCGCGCGTTGCATGTTTCGCGGACACTTAGCCATTAGGCCGGGCCATAATGGCCTGGCTGGAAATACTGCTTCGCTCTACTAAGCACACCCAGCTTATTGGGCTTTCTTGTCTCTCTTTTGGTGTTTTTTGCCGTCGCGGAACTAAGAACGAGGAGAAGAACGTCACTCGATATATCAACGCCGAGAATACCGATATTGGCTCTGGCAACCAGGGAAGTGTTCTCGAAGTGGAGATCTACGACGAAGGGATCTTTTTAGCGGTAAAGGCGCAAACTTGTGTCTTATTGGGATTGAAATCGACAAGATTTTGTCGACCCCAATCCGAGACTTCACCCAATAGGGTCTCTAGTTCAGACACAAGTTTAGTCCGGTTCTCATCGGCAGTAGCCCGAGAAACATTAGCGCGGGCCGTGTACAGTGCATCACCTGTGCTATCGTCTGCATAACAATGGATGTTGCTTATTTGCAGCATGTCATTGATATGCAGTCCATGGTCTCCGTCTCATTCATGATTACATGCTGCATGCACAGCTTAGCTGTAGCGATAGCTATTACGCTGTTCCTAGTGCTAAGCTATACATACTACTTAGAATTAATGAATTTTTAATGTTTCAAAACATTTTTTGATAGAATATAAAATGGTCATGATTGTGGGACTATAATGAATGAGGGTGGCACTAGGCACTGATCTTTGTGGATCTCTCGTTTATATATGGATGTCTGATATTATGATGTAAACAGCTGAACTAGGCCTATGCTTCAGTTTTAGGCGGCTTATCGTCGGCATGTCTTCCCATCAACAAAGAATGGTATTATTAAATGTATAATATTGTGTCTCAGTTTTAAATAAGCTGCTGTGTTTAAAATATGCATAAATAAAACGGACTCACAAGTGAACCCTAAAAAACTTAAACTGAATTTATTAAAAGAAATATTTCAAACTCTTTGCAGGGAAAAATGTAGGTCTCATTACAGTATAAGTGAATAACTTGACTTTTTACACAAGCAAGTGGATTATTTTTGAGATTGCTTGTAACTTAAAAGGTAAAATGCTTAAATGTTATGTCCCAAAACAAATATGAGATGCATTTAAGTAAAAATGTTGTAGGTGGTCATCCTAAATAATTTTATTCTGTGAGTGCTGTTTAGAATTGTCTACACCAGTTTATCAGTCCGCAAAATGGCTAGGTTAGCAATAAATGTAGTCCGAGAGAAGCTCAAGAGACCTAAAAACTTGTTTATTGTACTTAATTTGAACATAATTTATTTAATTTACTGATTCAAATGGTCAAGGATACTTGGTTCAATCCTTCATAGAGTAAATTGGAGTCAAACACCTTGGGAGTGTGAGCTTAAAATATTCAGATTTAAAATTTTAATGGTCCTAAGGTCTCAAGGTAACTCCTGACAGATCTAATAAAAAGAAACCACCCTTACCATATTTCATTCTGTAATTTTGATGCTAAGGTATTGATTAAATGACTTAATTAATTAATAAATACAAAACTGAACAACTTATAATTTAATGAATACTTTAGCGCATTTAATGAGTGCTAAAGGTTGCTAAAGTGGTCTATGTTTTGATTAATAAAAATGAAAACAATATTTTAAATAAAACTGGTAGAATATTTTACCTGCTTGAACATAAAAACAAAATGATACAAGAAGCCCTTAAAAAAATACCTATTAAAGTATTTCTTGATTTCAGTTTACTTACAAAAAACTTAAATTGTTAACACACCGTGAAGGATATAATGATGTGATAATATTATATATAATTCCAAAGAAACCAATGCCATTATACTGTTTATTCAAATTAATATAAATGCAGTATTTTTCCATTGATTCCATATAACTTACAAACAGTAAACAACTTAAATTTAAGAGTAAATTTAAATTCATTATATCTGATGAATATTGTAATATTATACTGATTTCGTATTTTTACAATCTAATTTGAATGATGGCAGTTTGCCTAAAAAACAATGTAATTGGCTGCTGATATTTATGGGAACTACTTAAAATATCTCTATTTGATCAATTTAATTTAACATGTAACAAGTTAAATTGAATAAAAAGTTTATTAACCAACACAAAGAAAGCCTATAAGGAGTAGAAAAGGGGTTGATGATCTTCTAATGCTATCGAAAAGAACAAAGAACATCAATTACACCAGCTTACAGCTTTTTAGCATTCATTTTTTTCCTTTCTTCTAGTATACAGTTTTTTAGTTATCAATTCAATCCCAAAGCTGTATAGATTTAATCCTAATTGTTCTCAGGGAGACAATCCATACATTTTTTGTTTTATTTCATAGCACCATATCTTTTTTTTTACTTATAGGCCTGTATGTCTCTTTAATTAATGAATACAAAGAGAACAACGTCTCAGACCGACATACAAGTTCCATAAATACCCACATAAAATTTATAACATCTCCCCTCTTTACTTTAGGGTTGTTAAGTACTAAACTTGATTAGTAATAAACTCATATGCTATATTTCAAGCACAATAATTTTAAACTATTGAATTTTGGAGTACAAGTATAAGCCATCAATTATTTAACCCCAGCAGGTGTAACAAGATTCCTTTTAAGTCGCTGGACCAATTTTGATCAAAAAATTAAGTGTGAGTGCAGTGTGAGTAGCATAAAGCTGAGAAAGCTGATACCTCGGTAATTTTTACAATCATGCTGTGAACCCTTTCCTTTATATAGAGGGACGATGACACCTTTACACCAGTCTTCTGGTACTAGTCCATGTCTCCAACATATATTGAAAATGACCCACAGCAGGCTTGCAACTAAACCTTCTCCAGCTCTCAGTATTTCAAGGGAAATTCTGTCATACCTGTCATTTTGTTGAACATCGAATAATAAATTAATTAATATACTCACGCCCGTGACGCAACGAAGTATGTAAAAATTGTGGATTTCTGTAATAGATAGAATAAGATTCTTTGTTCAAACAAACGTAACTAAATTATTGAAATTGGAAGAACTTGGTCATCCATCAGGACCTGAATAATTTTTTGGAGACACTTTACTTGAAGTAACTTAATAGTTTACTATATCTATTACAAAGTGGTAGATGTCCATGTAATGGCAGATTCGGGCTTATAATTAAACATTTCCATTGCCTAGCCCAGTTTAACAGCATGTAGTATTTCAAACGTCACAAAAATAACATAACCTATTACAAATTCGATTTCATACCAATTAATTTTCACAAGATTTTAAAAATGGACAAACCCTGTCTCAAAATTAGATGACATAAATGTAATCAGAGAAATGTCATTGTCAATGTGACCTTGCAGATGTAATTTACCTTTTATTTAAGTGACTTTACAAAAAAATATTAATTTCATATAAATTAACTACGATTGCAATATAGCACAAATACTTTTATAAAAAAAACTTTCGATTTCTGAATTGGTTACGATGTAGTGGATTTCGCACATTTTTAGAATTTTTTTTACTCTTAAAAACAAGAGAACAAATTAACAATAAACAAAAACTGCACTCTGAAGAAACAACATCAAGTTCGAGAAACGACACACGAATAACGAAAAAATGGCGGCACAAAAAAGTTTTGGATCCCTTTTGTGTTCCAAGTGTTATAAAATTATTTACTACTTTTAACGTAGTATTTTATTATAATTATTGTAAAAAAATAAATTATATTGCACTATGTGAATTACTTTATGTTTTATCAAATTCCAGGGCTAAAAATTATATCGATTTATTATCTATATATCGATCGATTATAATCGTCCCAAATAGGAAACTAACATTTGAAATGTATTTTTTGCACTGGTAGCCCCTTTATTTACATTTTACAGCTTTGTCAAGGCACGAAGTCGATATCTAAAACCCTGTTGAAACGGTCTTATCCATTACACTGCAACATCTGTTGATTAAGAGGTTCAGGCTACGCGCCCTCTGCGCTCGGCCACCTCGAGCCCGGTGTATCTGTGAAAGCCTCCTCCAGGCTAACAGTGGCAAGCCAGTCACAAAAAAAAAAAAAAAACATCTGTTGACATTTCGTATCTACGAATAAGCATTATCTATGGTCAGAGTCAGAGCATCGTTTTGTCGACAAAATGCAAACAGGAAATGTGGTCATTGATTATACACAAACACAAAACTTGTCAAGCAAATAATAGAAATTTGCTATCTGCTAAACGCTAAACGTGACGTCTTCGTAATTTTACTCTTGATTCTTGTCCAATTATAGAATCACCTCCTTAGAAGTTTTACTTCATAAAAGAAAAACGTTTTGTCCTATCGCTTAAGCAATTACGACATATTGCTAAAGAATTATACCAAAACAAAGTTGTGTTATTATTCGCTATTCCTTTTCCTTGCCTTCATCTTTATGTAAATTTATTTTAATACCAAATACATTGAAACTTTTAAGGTTACATTTAAAAATAAGTTCTTCGTTGAAGCATCAGTGTATGTGAAATATTGCGATACGAATTCAGTAATAAAATGGAGGGCAATGCTACTACGTAGGGCTTTGGAATAGAAATCGAGTACATGTCGTCATAATGCAGGGCTCTCAAATACTTTACAGCAGCCGTCGTGTTTGTTACGTAATTACTGAAATATGAATGTTTTTGTAAATGAGTAAAATATTGAAACTACATCGTAATTAAATGAAGATCTTTGGTGCTAATGTTTATTACAATGATTACAAAAACGTTTAGTAATAACGACTTCTAATAATGTCTTTTGCAATATTAGGCGAAAAAGGGAAGTTGAAGTCTTAAAAATTCACGATGACCAATGTGCTACAAGTAATCTATGAGATGGCCACCCGCCCCGCCTCAGCTACACTCTGATAGACAAATAAAATTTATAGACTGGTTACTCGCTGATAGAAGAGCTTGGTACAAGAATTTTAAAGATTAGGTCAGTATTTTTTAACTTCATCCAGACCAAACAAACAATCAAATGTTTTCTCTTTATGATATTTGTATAGATAAAGATTTATGACTTTCTTAATGGCTCTATTAAATAAAAAAAATGGAATAATATAACGTAAGTGATAATTTTTGTCACTAAGAAACGCTCGCGCCGGATGTAAGGCCCATATTATTTACAGTTGCTGCGTACCGCCGGTTCACAAGCCCAGTCATAAGCGACGACGCTGATTGTTAACGCACAAAACGGGTTTTGCTTCGAAGGAAACGTGATTTGTCTACTTATTAAGCCATTACGCCGCCGCGAGCTGTTACCGCGAGGTAGCCGGTCCGCCAGCTGTTTTTGTGTACAATTTCACCTTTGCCCGCTCGATTTATGTGACCTTATTGTAAAATGGTATTGCCCTAAATAGGGTCAGAGTAATTAAAATATACATTGATTTATTATCACACATATTTTATCAGTTTGAAGGTGTTTAAAATGTCTCCACCAATTTTATTTTACGTGACTCTTCAAGTCCGGTGGCTTTATTTAAATTTTAATATTGGACATTAGTAAGACAACATCTTAATACAATAAAGTGCTGTTTTTTGGATGAGGACGGAAAGGAATACTTGTGTTAATCCCTCGAGGCTTACGTTCAGCAATGGACGTTTTTGGAGTAATGGTCCTGATGTTGAATACAAAGATAGCCTATTTTTTTTTTCTGTATTATGTGATAGTGCTCTAGTGCTTTAGTAAAATTGGAGCAGATATTTTTTACAATGAATACATATACTTGACCACAATCCAACCCGATGTTAATGGGATCAAGATCATCCTTTTTGTGCATAAGTTTACCATTGGCCTATTCATTTTTCTTGAAAGTTCCCTTGTTGTCAAAAATCGGAAAAAACGACCAAGCCTCCGGCACCTCGCTATTTAGACCAAACGCAGAATACTTCTACTTCACGCCTGTCTTTTGCGAGGTGGTGGTATTTCACCGGTCGAGCCGGCCCATTCGTGCAACAGATGTTGTTGCGAGCTCTACCACTGTGACCCTTGGAATTAATGATCGTTACCAAGAACCTCCACCATGCATACATTTTCAACATAAAATATAGCATAATTGTAACGTTAACTTTTTTGGCTCAGCGCTTTTATCTACTTGATGCTTCGTAACTAGCAAATTCACGACTATTTTATATATTATTTCTCCAGCCCGTTTTTTGTCGGTCCCCGAGATCTTCCTCATTCCTTTATCAAATTCCACAATTTATCATCCCTTATTTTAAAAACTTATCGTGCCAGATCATGAACCGCTTCTCTTAAATTTAAGATTTAAAATCATCTAAGAAGAGGTCCTTTAATGGATGCGTCGATATCTTGATAGATATCGAATCGAATTCGATATCTCTCGACTGCGGAATTCTGCACGGGTCGACTTGTCGCTTATATATTTAAAGGAGCTATAAAATTAAATTAATGTTTGCTATCAAATCGTTGCTGTTACTTCCATCCATTAAACTATTTAAAGTTACAATTCCAAACCGAAGATTCCGCCTCCCGAAGGGACTCCTAATGCCTAAGTTGTGCAAAAACTTGATCTTAACCATACTTGGCCCTCGGCCAATTAGGTCTATAAAATACATGCTTTCTACATTAAGAAATTGACATCTGTATGATATATTTATATACCTTGTTATTTTTGTCTTTTTTTAAGTTGGAATTTGTTTCTTAATGAATTGTGATTTTTTAATAGTGATAAATCTTCACACGTGTATTACCGTAGTCTTTTTCTAAACAAACTTTTACTAACGTGGAATATATTAATATTACACGTCCATTTTACTATTTTTTATTATAAAAAGAAAGATTTGTTATGATTTGTTTTGAAACTGGTTAGTAATACCGATCGACAGCTGATTGCTACAGAAAAAAAAACAAGTTTAGGAACGTCAGTAAGTAGCGCGATCTACCGGCACGAGTCCAGTTTGTCGCGAGCCTTTCTGCAGGGGGATGCGCTAGTTAATTATTTTGTGTTTTATCTCAATACCATAAAGTTCAAATTCGAATAAAAAACGTGTGTAGTGTACTGTACGTGTGTACTGTAAGCAACTCAAGTTACGTCTTTAGAACCATACACTACTATTCATTTTGAGTCTTAACGTTTAGAAAATAGAGACGGAATTCGCTGGTAAACTTTGTATTTCCATGTTGTAACGGTTGTAGTTACAATGTGTACTCTTCTTGATCTGTTGAACAACATATCGGATGACTTACAATGGTTATAAGGTTTTGCTTGACTACAGAAAGTATGTTTTTCGATTTTAGTAAGTTCAGTTCTCAGGGTATTATTAGCAGTATTATTACCTAGAATTAGTATTAATATTTTTTACAATCAATTAGTTTTAGAATTAATAAATACCAATCCGGATGTTTTCAATATTTATTTCCAATCGAATATATGAAGAGTGTTTGAGATCTGTGGGGAGCATCATATTCAGCCTGGCTTATAAATTAAATTTAAAATTGTTTCGTATTCGTATTATTAATTTTCAAATTCCGCTGTAAAAAGTTTTGAGATCTCATGTAAAACCAAGTCAGTTAGTGTCTATGCAAGCATCTATCCAACAACTTTGAAATAAATTGCTATTTCATAATTTTCCTATCAACTTTTATAGTGACTGTATCAGTATAATTTTATATGATGAATAATTAAAAAATTGAAATTTCGTTATTTATATTTTTTTCTATCTTTTTTCTAGCGATAAGCTAATTGCTAACTAAAATAAGAAATCTGAAAATTTGTGAGACTAATGACAGATGTAATGTTTTTTTGGAAGTAAATTACAATTTTTAAATATACTTATTAATTTACCTAAGTCACGATAGATCGTGACTGATGTCACGTGAACAAGTGACATATAAGTTGTTACTGCTAAAACTACACGGAAGTATCTGTAACGAGCGACAAGCATTATTGGCTCCATTTTAAATGTATGGGAACAAAAAAACAGACAATAAGTGAGTGGAATTATTATTGAAGATAAGGCCGGTAAGTGGCAATCCATTACACGTCAGTTACAAGGTGGCGCATGGACGAAATGCAGGGAACGGAAATAAACTGGCCTAAGATACTATCGTTTTCTCTTACGTATTAAATAAATTCTACTCCTGACATTTATTTAATAAGACATCTTTATTAGGAGTTAAATTGAGCTATAGGTGTCTTATTTTCTCATTAAATTGAGCTATAGATATTTTTTATGCTTTTTTGTCTGTTACGAGCGCATCCCATTATCTGTACATCGGATACAGGAAGAGGACGTGTGAGTGCTCATAAGTTTCCGTTATTTTAGAACTAATGTGTTCTAAGTTATACTTAGCTATAGTTAGACGTTACAATTCTATTATACCGCTCTTTATGCTTGCCTACTAACTAATGATCGCCTAACTAGTGATTTTAATTTTATATTAGTGATTCTTAATGTAAATCTTAGAGAAAGACATAATAATGGGAGATTTGTGTCTAAATAAATGTTCTTCAAATTGATTACTAGTATTTTTTAAGTC
>DWTW01001567.1:0-12384 GCA_018246275.1 Papilio slateri
CCGCTGTAAATAAAACTTTCGCAACCCATCCGCAAAAAATATTCTTTCAATGCCCACCTTTTTTAAAAAAAAAAAAAAAAAAAAAAAAAAACGAAAAAAACACAATAATATATATACAAAACAATAAGGGTATATTAAATAATTAATTATACACATCATATCCTTAACCGAAAGTAGTAGTCAGCGATTATAGATTTTCTCAGTCCTGATGACTATTTTCTTCCTTTATAATTCAGTATCTACACGAAATATTTATACGAACCTCGTAAGTAAAAGTGCTTTTCGCTTACGGTACTAAAATCATAATTAAACTTTATATAAAACAATGAATTTCCAAACAGAATACTAAAAATATTTTATAACAAGTGACAGAATTCAGGGCCACTTAATAAAAGCGACATTACACCTTTCATTGTAGCTAGGAACGGAAAATGTAACGTTTTAAAAACTCTAATCTTGTTTTGTCAAGGCCCATGAATAAAAGATTAATTCGCTTTCTAAAGCTTTATTAACAAAACCTAAGAGCTGCGCGACCAATTATGTTTCAGAAATAAGCTTTTTTAAACGTGTTGGCAACGTCATAAATATAGTGTGGCGAGGATAAAGAATGGCATTTCAATCCGCTAAGCCCACGCGATCTCGTTGCTTCTGTTTTGCTTTTTAACGTCCCGATTGCTGTCTGAACAATACAACTATTGGCTTTCGTTTCGACACGACAATATTTTAAAATATTGATGAATAAATTTTAAATGAAAGTTATTCATTTTAGTGGATGTCTCTTAACTGTATTAAATTTGATGCACTTTGCTTGATCACGGCTACTCAAAATAATTGCTTTTATTTCAATACAATATACGATGAATTATGTATTTTTTATTATTTATTGGATTGTTAAGGATATCAATCTCTCCATTTTTCTTATATATTAAGCTTGGTAAAAATTTGATGTTGGTTATTATATGATGGTGATGTGATATCCTTTTACCGAGTTAATTGACTCAGTAATACGAAAGGGGTGGGTTTATCTTCATTCCTAAGTTTAAGCTAAAATTGTAAATATACTTCGTAAATAATAAATTAGCAAAATTATTTGCTCTACAAAATTTACGAAACTTTAACGAAATACGAGTAAGGGTAGAGAAGAGCTAGACAGCTATAAATTTTGATTTGTCAAGAAATCGCAGGCTGGAGAGGTTTATCGGCGTGTGCAGTCGTGAACCGTTGGTATCGCTCCGAGACGACAGGAAATAAGGGCCCGTGTCGCCCCTCTCCACCCCCTCGGCCACGACGAGATTAATTCACTGAATAAATAAAAGTCAGCGGATTAGGCTAAAGTCGGTTTCCTCCCTCTTAAGCTGACCTCGCGTGCTTTGTGGAAAAATGCCCCCACCACATAAATAAAGTCTGGACGACACCAAATCAAAGGGAAACAGATGTAAGATATTTGGAGCTAGCTCATTGAATAATTAAGTAACTACCCTCGTCGGATAAATCTACGTGTATATTCAAATGGGGCGTTTACATCATTGAGTGTTGAGAAGTATTTATTTCCTTAATAAGATTTAAAAAAAGGAAATTAATAAGTAAAACCTTTTTGTAAAATAAATTTGAAAACCGCTAAAAAGTTTTTTAACATCGAAAAGGTAGCTTTTAATTAGCCGTTCATAAATCATAAAAAACATAGAAGTTCTTCATAACTGAACTAACCATAAATTAATGTATACTAAATAAGCTTTAAAAACTACTAGACACATTTATTTCAATAAATACCAACGAGTAGGTCTCATCTGATAAGTGAGTTGCCGAAGGTCACATCCTCTTTCCAAACTCTTTCTGTTCTTTTTCCTTCATAAGGCTAGAATGCGTTTATTTCATGTGAACCTTTATCTTCTCTCCTTTAATAAAAATATAAATTAATCACATCATTCAATTGTAGTGCAAGCAGGCGTTGTGATCGAGGTGTACTAATGACTTTTGTGATAGTTATTAAACACGAGCATAGTGTTTGTTTTTTTTTGTGAGGCAGTGTAGTGTTCAATAAAGATGTTAACAAACAATTCAAATCGTCATTAAATTTTTGGCTAATTATGTATTAAGTGTGGGCATACCACAAATATGGCAAAAGTTTATAAGAGCTTATTGTTTATTTTAGATGAATACATGTATAAAAGTAACGTTTATGACTTTCACTGTCTTTCAATTCAATCATATCCGCTACGTAAGTCTAGATTCATCCTTGTCTATTTAAAAATTTCACATATATATATATGTTAAATATCTTCCTTACTTAACTTTTCTCAGCTGTGCCATGTCACAAAAGTGAGTGGCAGTGTTGGCAGCGGACGTCCCAGGAGAACTTACATCGATCAAATTCGTGACATACTAATGAAAGGAGATATAAGGAGTACCTGTAAACGACGAGCATGTATGGATGTATGGATGTAAATGAATCAACAGATGCGTGGCAAGATTGTCCCAAATGGAAATCTGTGATCTGTCTACCCTGGGTTATGGGCGTGAGCGCATATTTATTTATTTACCATATTTTTATTGAATAAAACATAATGTTCGTATAGTGGAGAAAAAATATAAAGGTATGTTACGAGTAGCTTCGTCACCAGGGAATAGATAGGAGAATAGAGCGCGCTTTGAAAACCTTTTTTAAAACTTCCACATTGTTCGATGCATGGAGTCATAAAGATCTCAGCTAACGGCTTGTGCGCTTAAGAAATGAAATAAGGTATTGCCCTCACCTTGTGAAAGAATTATATTAACGCTCCGGAGAAAAAGAGTGGAGTCTCACCTCGGACGAATTTAGTATTATGTGGTCGCACTTCTACACTTAGCCCTAACTACTTGCACAAGTAAGTAAATTTTCTTTTACGTAAAGTAATTCTAAATAATGTTTGTAGTTTTTTTATATTATTATATGTCTATTAGCTACTTGCCAAAATAAATCCGGTATGTTCACCACGACACCAAAAAACATTTGGAAATATTAAGCTTAGAATCTTTTCGATGTTTTGTTTGGTTAGCATTTTTTTCATATTCATACTATTCTACTATTCGTAATAACTTTGTAGCTCTTAGCAACTTCGGAATCACAGTGACAACTGATGTCTCCATGTCATGTGTGTGTGAACATGTCTACATAGTATTTATCTCAGACATGCACACCCAAATCAATGTTTTCCTTTACAGCCAAACCAATACCTAATAAATCAAAGTAGCTTCTAGAGTCAGGTTACATGAGCGCTCTGAGTCATACATTCCCGCTACCAACACCAACGGAATATTTATGCAAGACAGCTGATAAAGCATTAGCAGAAGCGCTGCCGGCGACGAGTACATAACGTATCGGATAACATTCAAGCGAATTCAATAAGCTTACTCAACAATGATAATATTTCATTAGTGTCGTAGCTTTAAAAAAATAAAATAAGACGTTATTAGTCTCCGTTTAAGTATATTCTTTTTATTAATTACAAAGAGTTCTAACTTAATTTTCTATCATAATTTGTATAGCAATAAACCACCCAACTAAACAAAAGTTTGCATTACATAAAACTATAATAGAATTCAAATTGCACCTTATGGGTCCCAGTGACATTACTGTACTATAATTATTATTTTTTTAAGTTAGTTAAAGAATTCAACGTGATTAATCAAATTTGTTGTTAATAGAATAAACGCTATGATAAATATCTCATTACGGCGTAAAAATAAGTACTACAAAGTGCTCATAGCGTTGGGAATAAATTTTTTAATACGAACTTAGAATTAAATGCATTTAATATAGCGAAATCTAACTACAAAGAAATATTTATCTTGCAGCTCAAAACGATATGCCTGGGCTGGACGATGATGAATACAATGAATATAACGTCCTCCCTCAAGGAGCATACGGAGAACAACCGAGAACTGCATGCGCCTCAGGAGCTGCATGTGGCGAAGAAGCTGCATGTGGCGCAGGAGCTTCATGTAGTGCAGGAGCTGAATGTGGAGCAGGAGCTGCTTACGGAGAAGGAGATGCATGTGGCGCAGGAGCATCAAGTGGAGCAGGAGCAGCAAGTGGCGCAGGAGCAGCTGAAGGTGGTGCAGAGGCTGAAGATGAAGGAGCTGTAGGAGGAGCAGAGGCAGGAGCTGTAGGGGGAGCAGAGGCAGGGGCAGGGGTGGGAGCTAGAGCTAGATCTCCAGTGTAAGCACCTCTTTCACAATGACTTAAGAGCTATAAATCTTTCTATACTTTATATGTTTCTAGAATCTAAACAATAATTATTACAGAGGTAACATGCACGGTACTGGCACAGCTCCTTTACTTGCTATACATCCATAGCTCTGTAGCAAGTGCGGCTATAGATACTCGTACTATCGATGTTCTTTAGTCTTAGTTCGGTCTATACATTAACGTTTATTTGAGGTGTTCCCTATAGTAATGCCTTACCTCAATTTCTACCTCCCCTTTCATATGTAAAAAGAGTGGTTAGTAAAGCAGTGTAGTAAGGATCTTATTCCCATTTTTAACATAATTTTTTCTAGGCTCTTTCTTAATTTGTCCTATAAATATACAGAAATATCTTTAGTGAAAACGATAAATTGAACTATTTCAAGTTTGTCTTTTACATAAATCATTTGATACAAAGAGTAATGAATCTTATTAAATAAATAAAGGATTATTTCAGATCACACTCTTCTTCGGACAGAAACGGAAACGGCTCTAACGATTTGGATGAAAATTTATATTTAGATACGGATCTATTAGTAATCGTTATCGGAATGGAAAATACTATAACGCTTTTTCGGTGTCTTAATTACAACGTTATTACAAACATGCCAATTGTTTCAGACGATATGGAGGCGCTAACTACGCTCGTCAGATACGCTTCCCCACGAGTGCTTACGCGGTGGTGGCTATACTGCCACCACCGCCTCAACGCTTCTGCGTTAGATGCCATATACCATTGGTATATTCCTAACAGATAAAATATAGTGTAGACAATGGAAATATTTTTTAACATTATTTCAAATGACGTATACTTAACAATTTTCAGTTTACGTAAAGACGTTTTAGCTATGTAGTATACTACTTGCAATTCAATGTCAGGTTCTATTAAATGAGAATAGTGGCTTGAGATTGCTTTAAGCTAACTGAGTAAATTTTTTAAAAAAAATTAAACAGTTTGTTACAAATAATTAAAATTATTCACAGCGGAACATCAATCCGATAAATCTTTGCGAAGCATGCAATGTGATCCCAGTCCAGCGCTGTGGCAACCCAGTGCGTGGCCACCTTCCAGTGCGCGGCCACCACCCAGTGCGTGGCCACCATCCAGTGCGCGAGCACAACATATTACGCGATCATAATCCCGTACGCGATCACAATCAATTGCGCAATCACCACCCGGTGCGCGAAAATAATCAAGTCCGCGAAAACCATCGGCTGCCATCTCCGCCAGAAAAGTATGTTTAAGTATAATAATGAAGTATAGTTTACTTTTCTTTCTGTTGTATTTATATATATACATATGTTTATAGCAATGGCGTATTGGGCGATTTGGTAATTCCGCCTCGCGGCCAGGAGTACTACCCCCCAAGATACTATGAAAATCGCGTCAGTGAGTATAAAAATTGCACGTTTCTTATTATTAACACGTCAATAGGGATCTATGACCATATATGAACAATTAGAAGTATTTTCTGTAATATACTTATAAAGCTAATAATTGCAGAAGTCAAAACACTATTTAAGTATGTTTTACTCGTAATATGACTGCCATACAAAACAAACGTGTACTATTACAGTTGTGTACGGCGAGCCCTGCTTCTGCCCGTTGCCGAACTTGATGGTGGACTTCGGCATCGACTACGAGATGCCGCCACCGGACGTGATGCTGCGCCGCTGCATCCACAACGTGCTCTCCGCTATGTGCTCCACATGCGTCCCTGGATGCTTCATTCGTCCCTTTTAAATAACAAAAAAAATTGGTGTTGTAAAATAAATGTTGGTAAAATTAATCAAATCAAAGATATGATTAAAATTAGTAGATGTAAGCATGCTTAAAAAAATCAAATATTATGTTAATGTAAACTCAATGTTTACCTAGTATACTATCTACCTAGTTTATTAATAAATATCTTCCTAGTATAATATCGATATTATGATTACTTCTAAATGTTGTAATGGCTTTTAAGATTTAATCAATAAATAAAAGCATCGGTGTTAAATCACTGTTTTATTTTTAAATTAAGCTACGTAAGATGACACGGTGAACACTTGAAGGAATTCGAATACGAATAGGAGTATGAGAAATTGAAAACATCCCCACTTAATGGAAAACGTAATTAGAAACTAAAATTGTGTAGATACCGTCATAATATTTATTTTATCATTCTTATTAGTCTTTCTTATTTCGTTGCATGCAAAGAGAGATAAACCTTTTACAATAGTAAATTATCACATATAATTCTAACTTGTACATGAGTAGCTGTCACATATACTCATACTAGTGCTACGCCGATGATACAAAAACAACAGACGGTCCTTTTATCTGCTATGTTTTGTGTCGAAAGAATGCATGTATTTCAAAATATATTTTGTAAGAAATGAAAGAGTTTTGTGGAATGCCACATGCTCGCTACGAAATAATACACCATTTTTATATACATAGATACGTACTCGTATATGTACAACTATAGTGTAAAAGTATATAAATTAAGAAACTGTTCTCTTTCTTCTCTCTCCATTCATCTCATAAGCCAATAAATTCACTGCTTTCTATGATCAATAATTTTCAATACCGCTCTATAATCTTGGTATTTCTTTTGAATTTTGGAGGATAGTGGGTAATGTCTATGTAAGATATTACATCTATGTAACAAAACATCACATGATGAATTGTTATCAAAACGGAAGAAAACAAAAAAAAATCAAAATAAACGATGACATAGTAATATAACCTGTTATAGAAACAAAAATTGTCAACTTCAGCATTTTTGTAAGCTTGTAGAATTTATTAGGCTTTCAGGAGATATTGTTTTTTATTTATTTAAATATATCCTTACTCGAATATATTACTGGGGTCTAGTTAACCCTTAAACCCTTCTGTATAAGATAACCACGAAAAGGAATGTTAATGCACTTGGACAGGGGATAGTGGTCGATTTAATCAAAACGACAAGGAACACGATATTTTATGAGGCCCGATGCCATCCAGATATCATCTCATCATATGTGTATCAGTCGCTGAACAGTTCCCAGCCTTACACTGTTTATCATAATGCCTTCCTTGCCGTACCAATCGACTGCTGAACATTATCTATCAGCTAGGCATCCACGATTGCCTAATGCCTTCCACAACATACGATCCTCCGCAATGTATATTATATATAACATTAACTTCAAGCAGTGTTCATGAAGACGTCGGTCCAGTCAATAATGGGCACCACACATGCCTCCTTCCTATGAAAAGATTTAATATCGAGCACCAAATATAATATGTTAATTACAAAATCAATGTAATTAACATATTATAAGCAGTTGCCCTTTTTGTATTCTTACAAAATTAGTTTAAGGATGTTAAAAAAATTAAGAAAATGACTTATCATCAAAATCACTTCGCGCTTTGTACCAAATCCATCTGGCCCTATATAAATGAGCTGATCGCCATATAGCTTCAACATACTGGGGTATGTAAATAACTAGGAATTCAGCCTGTATGAGATTACAGAGGCTATATGGTAGCTGGAAAATAAAAATATATGGTAGCATTGTAACTGTCAATAAGTTAATGGAAGTGCTTTGTAGTGACGTTTTAAAGGTTTTTAGATCCGTCATCGACAGCAGAGATACCTTACAAGAAATTATTTTTTTAGTAAGCAAGACAAGTTGAGATTAAAACGTTTTGATACTATTTCATTTTAACAATAAACCTTATAAGTTATGTTATTAACATACAATCTTTGCGAGATATTGCATCCCGTTATTAATATATAAATAAACTAGCAACCCACCCAAATATATAGCCTACGTAAGTCGCTGTTAGAAGAGCATTCTATTGCTGAACAAATTTTGAGAATTGTTTTAGTAGTTTTTGAGTTTATCGGGAACAAACAATCAAAACTTATCTCTTTATAATATTAATATAGACTCACGACCGTGATTCAAGGGGATAGGCAAAGATAACGGATTTCCGTTTGGCACGGTCCTGGTACACCTCTCTCGATTATTTTTCATTCATTCTCGTCCTGATCTAACTAATACATGACCATGTAATAGTACATTTATTATATTTTTCACAAACAAAAAGAGCTATAACGCTCAGAAGCTAATCCTTTGATGAATGAAAATATTGGAGATAATCTTTGCTTGCATGCAACGGTTTCGCTGCCGCACCACTTCATCTGCAAAGGTCAAAAATCAATAAAATATCAGATGATTTTCTGCTTACTTACATAATATAAAATAAAATAAAAAAAAATTGAAACAATAAACAAATTTATTTCACATCAAAACTACTGTTGGAGGTAACTTACATTAACTAAAATAACCTTATGAACTACACTAATGCCTAGGTGTTACATGATAAGATATAATAGAGCCTTATGGAGGTATACAATTTATTATGAGTACAAAATATTAAGTCTAGCCTTAATATTTACCTATTTTGACAAAAAAAAACAAAATACACTCAATTATGTACAGTAACCTGAAAAAAGGCTTAACTTGCATAAAAGAAAACTTGAACCTACCTATGAAATCGCCTATTTTCAATACTAACTATTGTTAAGATCTATCTCATTCTAATTTTAATATCAAATTAATATATAAACATTACAGTGAATTTCAATAGAAATTTTAATGTTAACAAATATAACTGTCTCATAATTGCATTTACTGTCTATTGATTTATTGTAAAATAGTGATGGGAATAGTACTAACATTAATCAATAAATTTGACATCCGCGAAATTATAATTTACACCCTATCGAGACCTTGTCTGTTCTGGAATATTTACAGACCTATACGACACTGCGACGATGACTGTAAAACCAGGATATGCAGTCTAACCCTATCGGGTCAGACAGGGGAATGTCATTATGGCGTTACCATCGGAAATGCATATATGAAGCATGCAAGCATATATGCATAATTGAAGTGGCAAAAGACTATGTCTACCTCGGACACGTCATTCAGCTTAGTCACCCCGACTAAACTGAATGACGTGTCCGAGATAGGACAGAGAGTAGACATCTTCGATGAGATCACATGCGACTAGGCTGGACAGCATATGGAGCGGACTCCTTCCTTACTTCGCAAACACTTCAATGCCTAAAGATGAATGTCTTTAATCAGTACGTCCTCCCCGCAATGGCCTACCGCGCGGAGACTTGGTCTCTGACGGTGAGACTGGCTTATAAGTTAAAAGTCGCACAGCGAACGAAGAATATACCTATGCTCGGTGTTTCTCTAAGGGATAGAATCTGGAACGAAGAAATTAAACTGAGAACTAAAGTAGATCACATAACTCTTGAAGTTGGTAGGCTAGTGGCATTGGGCCGGCAATGGAAAATGGGTTGGAATGAAGGCGTAATGGAATACACGGATGGGGAACCCCGTGATAACGACAGGAAGTCGCTGGAATCGGTGCGCGGAGGACCGCATACTGTGGATGTCTTTGGGACAGTCCAGTAGTGGACTGAAACAGGCTGCTGAATTTCCACTTGAAAATAACATGGCAATTTCATAGATAAGGATATAATATATCGGGATTGCTTTGATTAAGAATGAAACTTTAGTGTGAAATTCACTCCATCTGTCATTTTAATTATTCTGTAGTTCGTAAAGAATATTATATGATGTATTAACTGTCATGAAAGTAAGAACTTCGTCGTATAGTATTCTTTTTTGAGTATATACTAGGGGAAACAAGTTTTTCATATTTTATAATATGTTTGTATCTGGCTGGTTTTGATACCATTAAATATACCTGTGAGCAAAAAATCGACTCGCGCCGTACGCTTACGGTAAAAATATTCTGAAATCTGTTGGTCAAAATTATTTTTTTTGACTATCGTAAACTAAGGATGAAGGTTTTAGCTTTAAAATGTGATGATATTAGTATAAATGAATTATTGTTTATTAATAAAAAGTCTTAAACAGTAAAATAATAACACTCATTAAGAAACATGACAAAATAATCATAAATTAAATAATAAAAACAATTCAACATATAGTGCCGGTTCTTCATAGACCGAAAATATATTTCACTGTTTCTTGAGAAATGCCATTTCCCATTTTTCAGCGAGTGCGGCTTTAAGCTCCGATCTCGTAGCTGACGCAGGATTTCTAGCACGAACTTTTCTTTTAAGGTCGTCCCCATAAATGCTCTAAAGGATTTAAGTCACGACTACGTGCTGGCCACTCCATGCACTCAATTTGGACCTCCTGTGAGTACGGCCGAATTAAAACTGGAGTATGTGGTTGGGCATTGTGCAAATGACTACATTACCACAAAGTATTCACCGGTAAAGCTTGCGGAAGGAATGACATAGTCCACTAATATCTCTTCAATATATCGGTTCGCCCTCAAACCTCCAAATCTGCCGCTACATTCGATAAAAACCAACTCGGTTTTTGCCTCTACTGAAATGCTGGCCCACACCATCCAGGAACCTTCTCCAAATGCCACATTTTCACTTATGCAGCCCAGTGGGCGAATCGCTCTAAAGATCTTCTGTAGACTCGTTGTCGTTTATCGCTGCCATGGAAACACACTGCTTTCCTCTGAGAAGAGAATAGAGCTTCACTCTTCGTCCATCCAGTTCACGTGTTCTCTTGCGAAATGTAGTCGGGCTACCTAAATGTACCGGTTGTTGGTTGACGACTAACTGATAAGAACAGGTTTTTTTTGTGACAACGTAAAAACGATTTCCCGCCATTTTTCTGTCCGTCTAAATTACTGAAACTAACCAAGAAATTCGATAGATATTTTAGTTGTAGTACAAAAAAGGAAAAAAAATGCTATACAAGCCACGAGAAAAAATTGTAACCTTTATTGATTTAACGCAGTGTCACAATTAGTAGCACTAAATTGGTACAAGCGTTGTCAGTCCGGGAATTTTGATGTCAAAGTAAAGCTCGCTCTGAGCTACCTATTACGGATAAAGTCGATGCCATTTTAAGAGAAAGTGGAGCAAGATCGTCATATTAGTAGTTATGACATAGCTGCAGAAGCGAGAAGTTGACCACAAAACAGTTTTGATTGCATTGCACTAGAAAAAGTCTGGATGTACAAAGAAAGCTCGATATTTGGGTGCCACACAAGCTCACTGAAAGAAACCTAATGAATCGTGTAGTCATTTGAGAATCTTTATTGAAACATGATGAAACCGGACCGTTTTTGAAAAGATTGATCACTAGTGATGAAAAGTGACTTACCTACGACAAAAACGTGCGAAAAATATCACTGTGAAACGGCAGTCAAGGTCCAGACTATAGCGAAACCCGAGTTAAGTCGCAAAAAGGCGACGCATGTGTATGGTGGGATTGGAAGGGTCTGCAAAAAACTGATGAGACTCGAGCAAGAAATAGAGATAAAACGGCCGAAATTGATCAACAGAAAGGTTCTTCTTTTTCATCATGATAACGCAAGACCACATACATCTTTAGCCACTCAGCAAATATTAAGAGAGCTTGGTTGGAAAATGTTAATGCATCCACCATATAGCCCTGACTTTGCACCCTCAGATTTTCAACGGTTTCGGTATTTCCAGAAATCAGGGCTATATGGTGGATGCATTAACATTTTCCAACCTAAGAAGGTTAATATCAAAAGAGGTCACCATTGGACTGTCGCACAAAACGAAATGGCATAAAGTTATCAAACAAAACCACACATATACATATATTATAGCCAATTGTATATAAATTATGATAAAAAATAATTTCAATTTGTATACAAAATACGAAAAACTTTTCCCCTCTTTTACGATAGATAACGACCACAAAAGGTAAACAGAGAATGCAAATATTTATTTTATACGGATTTGACACCGCCCGATTCTGTTATACACCTACCTTTATACACCACCCCTTTAACACTTAAACACCTACCTTTTAAATAGAAAGTTATGAGATATTCATTACATTTTAACATAAGTACGTTTACATTAAATTTATGTGAAAACTTAATGTTTACCAATGAGTAGCCGAAAAACGCTTACACAACTAAACTTGCTAAGCCTAATGTCAATATCCAGCCATATATACACTGTCGGCCAAAAGTTTGAGACCGCTTTGTACACAGGGTATAATTTGCAAAATATTTTAAATCTGCGCATGATAACATAACAATATGAACACCTGTGTAATCTACTAATCATTTT
>DWTW01001568.1:0-12383 GCA_018246275.1 Papilio slateri
ATTATATCCTATATCATATATATATATATATTTACAAAACTGCCAAAGGTTGTGTGTTACCTATAATTTAAAATAACTAATCGACCCGTTCGGAATTCCGCAGTGCGCGCCAATTTCGAATCTCAAATTTAAGAATGAAGAGAAGAAGAGTGAGGCTCTGTAAACTTTAGAATGAGGGGTAAGCCATGGACTTTAGTAAAATTGATACCATTAGACCAGAATTGTTTATAAATCGCTATCGTAGGACTCATCTCTCGCTTCGTCCATATCCATACATCTACGTATACATGCTCGTCGGTTACGGGTACTCCATATATCGTCTTTCTTTAGTATGTCACTAATCCAATCAATATTCGAAGTTCACCTGGGACATCCTCTACCAACACTGCCACTCACTTTTACAATATACATTTGTCTTGTTACTCTCTAATCATTTATCCTTTCAACCTGTCACCACATCCATTTTTAAGCCACAATCTTCTTTTATAACGCTATTTTTAATCATGTCAACAACATCAGTCTCGCCTAACACACTTCCAAAGGTTCGCATATCCACGGTATTATCTACACTAACGTGCTTTTCATTAATTTCCGTTCATTATGTTAAAATATTCGTCAATTAGATTCGGATTCGTTACTAGTGGCCGTAATCACTAGCAACCAAAATATATACGAATGAGTCATTTGTAAATTCTAAACGGAATCAATATATTCATATATGCGGCATGAAGAATCCACTTTGTTTAGAACAAAAGAACAAATGACTGGTATTTTGCTTTGAATGATCATTTCAATGTTTACAATTACACGCATTCTTCAAGATAATGATCATCAGCTTGTAGAAAATCTAAATTATCATTAAATATTATGCCATCTTCAGACAGATATTTTACAGATCAGGATACGCTTATTTTGTCAATTCCAACGTGTGCTGGTAATCTCGTATACTATATCTAGATACATTTCACCTGCGCTAAGAATATTGTTAGTCTTTCTATGGAAGGCAGGTGCTAACTAGATGTATATGAACATTCATAACATTACTGAAGAACCAGTTGAGACGTGGACCTTTGACGTGTAGAGTTGATGTAGATATGGTAAGTGTTGTGTACTTTTCACAGGTCAGATGAGGTCGCATGCTACCTGGTTCTACTAGTTGAAAGTTTTACTGCAGTAGGTACCAAAAGGATCGTTGTATAGAGTAGTGTATCTTCTTACGGGCGCAAGTATTTATCTTTTACTATCTATCCACAGATAATATCGACACAAGCCTAAAGTAATATCAGAAGAAATTTTTAATCTATGTCACCGGTGAGTACCAACAGCGGCCTGTATTACCGTCGCTAAGTAGTATGTTATAAAACAGATTGAGAGACTGCATAAATGAGAGATATGTTTGACAAAATTCCCTGTACTGTTACGGATAGGTTAGGGCCCTGGTCGATTAGTCACTTAGTACTACAAAAAAAAAGAAGATAGCTGCAATGTAATACTGTAAAAAAAAGCGTACATTAATATTTATGATATACTGTAATTAGAACATCTGTGAGTAACGAAAAATTATGCGTAACGATGAGCTAAAACCTCCATTATGTGGCGAGAGGAAAGCAGAACGTTACAAGATATCAATTTATACAAGCGTAGCGGTGACCGAGCGCGCACCGGATAGTGTCAATGCCACGCTCAGCTCTGCGGCTCAATGACTTTACACCGCCGCGCCACTACGCTCAGCTCATATTACAAGCCGTATTTCCTGCGCTAGACGGACTTCTAAACCATTCCAGCTTAACAGACTCTATATAGACAAGACCTTTAACTCTACTTTTAAAGTTCTTATTACGACTCAAATATGTCAAGGGATTACCTACAGACTATAAAATAAATATTGACAATACTGTAAACTCGCAAGATATTCAGATTCGGCTAGGAATCGAGAGGGGAGATCCGCGAGGAATACGTCGAAAAGTGTACACTTTAATTTAGATAATATTCCAAATTATACATACATATGATTCGAAAGCGACGCGAAAGAGCTACGAAAAGTACATAAACTAAAGCATAGGACATCGTACTATAAAATGTATTTTAGGTTGTCATTTATTGGTCTAGTTAAATGAAAAAATAAATATTCCTCCACGAATATAAACTACAATAGTTTAATTTAAAATTGTTTTACTCATGTTAAGTGATACCTCTAAATAATAACAAATATTGCTTTACTGACTCCTACATACTAAAAATAAATCACGTATCTGTAAATACGTCACAAACATGCAACCTCATTGTTAATTTCGTCCTTTGTGATGGTTTTTTCTAGAGTCATTTATCTTTCATTCATTGCCCCACTAAATGTTAACGTCACGAAGTTATGTTCAAGTTTATACGGTGACTTTAAGAGTAAACAAAATGACACCTACATATATTAAAATGCGCTTCTTGTTATCGAATTTAATGACATTTAAAGCACTTTGATTATATAGAGCAAAATATAGCATTGCAGTTTTTTTTTTTAATATAAATAGGGTATTTCGGAGGACTAGAAAAATACGCAGGAGACGCAATTAGTATCTAATCATATTGGTGTACTGACCTTCCTGCAGTAAATGCATTACTTCGTTTACTCTACTCTGTTTAAATTAAAGCATCCTCTCGTTCTCGGTTCTTGTTAAGTCAACTTTTTAGGACTGTTGGTAAATTACGAGACTACAGCATTGTTAGTAAATTACGTTTTTACTTTATCGGGAAATAACTAGAAAGTATTGCCACATAACAAATCATTTCTTAGGATGTTCTTTAATTGCAGTTAATTATAGTACATTAAATTTTTTACGTTCGATCAAAAAAGTGAAACTATAAATTGGACAAGTAATGAACTGGCAGGCGCGTCGGACCATATCGCTGAAGTATCACTCGAGCTTATCGTATTTATAAACAAATTACTTAATACCTATACGTATGGCTGCATACCGTTTTTACACGTTGATTTGAGTGCTACATAAATCTAACTCATCTCGAGAGCACATAGTGTTTATTAACGTCATTGTCGCTAATATTACCTATCTGATCATTATCATGAACCACGTGAACTATTCAACAAGTCAAAAATACATTTCCAGTTTTAAATAAAAGCGCTCACATGCAGCACAAATATGAACTATGTATAAAACTAAACTTTAACAACTGTACATGAAAGGAAAGACAACCGGTGTCATGTGATCTAATCATCATTTCATCATTAATTCGTCATTACCTTGCCCTGTTCCCATTTAAAGTGGGTTCACCACATCATCCTTCTTCCACACTTCTATGAACCGTTATCTCAATAGTCACTTCTTTTTTAATTATTCATCTTTCATGCAATCCATTAATCTTTTCCGAGACCATTCATTTCATATCTAAAACTTTTGATGATTTCAAAAGTGCCTTCAAAAGAAGGTTTCAGTAAAAAGGAAGAAAGAAAAATAAGGAAAAAGGGCTTCTAACTATCCCAATCAAGGGTATATGTAGAATTATACAAGTATATATATATATACTGCTTTACATTTTATTGTTTTAGTATTTATTGTTGTGTGAAGCTAGTCCATTCCAGCAAAAGTAATGACCCTACTACTTCTCTTTAGTAAGTAAATACTGCTTCTCAAACAAAATATATACATAGTGATGCATTAAGTAATGAGAGGAGGAGAGTGTGTACCCGCTAGACTCTAGAGGGTAGCTGCTGACGAAAACATTCACATAAGAGTTGTTGTCATCAGTTTTTTATGGAGAAAGAGAGAGATGACAACATGTTTTATCTGAATGTTTGCAGCGGTGTGAACTCACAGTTAGTTCAGACTCAAGCTAAGACAGTATGGTTAACATGTTTGCATATCTTTTTTTATGATAGAAGATGGCATATGAGCATGCTAATTATTGCATGGCGAAGCGCTTAAAATAGTAATCATAAAATCATATTTTTATATTAGATAAGATAAGATTACAATAAGCTTTAGTTCAGACTCAAGCTTAGACAACATGGTTAACATGTTATCTTTGCTTGAGTCTGTTCTGTTGAGATGTTTGTTAATTTTTTTTATGATGGAAGATAAACACTACCCGCAAAAATCTGTCAAAAGTGATGGTTGCATAACTAGCCTTTTGCTAGCTTACTTTTTGTTGGTGAGGTTTGAAAAAGATAAAGAAAAGATGAGAGTGGACGTAGGATGACTCGGAATTCAATCAGTTCCAATTTAATGTCACTATATGTGACTATTGGGACAATTTCCGATTGTAAGTGATAAAGCTACACATAAAGATATAATCTAGGCCAGGATTTTGATATATAGTATATTCAAACTCCTTTATAGCCCCAAAATTTACGTTTCGAGGCAGATGCAATAGCATAATATATGCAATGTATATGACTGAATTGAACTTTACTGATTATTGCAGATATTGGTAAGAAGTGGTCCCTTAACATCAGGTGATGCCCATGCTCTTTTGCCTCCTTCAATCCCAAAAAGTGTTAATTGTAGAGTAATTGTCTTTTAGGAAACTAGTCTTTTAAGAACCGGAAAGCAACTATTCTCTATGGTGTGTTATCAGTACAAGATAATATAAAGGTTAAAGGAATACCGCACCCTAGGCATTTATTTAAGGAGACATACTATAAAATATAAAAATAAATACTAATGTTTCCTACAGATTATCTATAAACTAGAAGAAATAAAGGAAAAAAAAGACTACAAGAGAGAAGTAATACAGAAGGGAGCAGCAGGGAGGTTTCCTATATACAAAATTATTTTATTAAATTGGATTTATTGGTGGAACGGAAGTTTGAGAATAGATCTTTATCACAAAGTTTGTTATTGTGCAGGGTACACATTCAATGGGATGGCAGAGATAAGGATTGTACTTTTAGTTTTGTGTGATACTATCAGTGTTATACCTATTTCTCCTTACTTCCATATCCAAATGTATGCTTTTACTAATTTATTGATTTTTAAAGCTTTTAATATTCTTTAGATATGATTCTAACCAAAAATGTATTTGCAATGGGCATCATCAAAAATGTTAACTATAAAATTGTAAAACGTACAAAGATGATTGTTGCAAATTAGGGTATACACAATACATACATAATAAGTATATGGACTCAACAACTTGAATAAGTGGTGGTAAGAACAAAGGTGTGGTGTAGATAAGGCGCGGGCACGGCGGAAGTTACCATATGCATAGGCCTCGTTTATCGGCCGTGCGGCAACGCTGTCACAGCTTAATATGCAATAGCCGGTACAATTTTATCGGGCTGTTGTAGTTTCACTTATAATGTTTATAATAATTTAGACCAGTGTTCACTAGGCTTACCGTGGTCACGATACGGAGATCGAAACTCGCACCGGCAATTAATGTTAAATCTACATACCTACATATTAATATAATATTTTCATATAACCAGCCACTATATTCATATGTTTAAAAGTTATTTTATATATTAGTTTATTTTATAAATCTGTATCCAGATCTCATTTAAAACTACTTGCCAACCCCTGATTTATTGATTACGAGAGTATAATCTACTACTACTATAATACTATTATTACCTAAGATTGACTGTACAATATATTTCCAAACAATGTGGTGAACTAAAAATTATACAAATTTGTAACTTATATGACAATAAACACAAAATAACCGGTTATGCCCAATGATTAATGGATATCACTATTTATTTGTAATCAATAAAAACAAATAACATAGGAAGTTACCTTCATTATTATATATATTTAAATGTAATTAACATGACTGACATGACATGCAATAAGTAAAAGTAATATTTCTCTACTGTATCTCAACCGTAGAAATAAAATAATAATAAATTTTATTTCTACAGGACAAAAATTAGTTTTTTAAATGATTGAAAGATATACATTTTTATAACATTTAAATTTAACTAATTATAAAAGTCTTTTTCTATAATATATGTTGCTAAAATATATAAACTATTTATTTCACACTATGTCTTAAATAGAGCAGTAATTACATATGAAAAGATAATAACATTCCACTGATTATGTAGACCCAACTTCTAAATTAGGGTTTGGATAGGGTCGAAAACAACAGGGTTCATTGTATGTGATAGCGGAGTTGGCAGAGAATATCGGGTCACGGGTCATGCCCCGGAAGGCGTACTGCATTCTTATCTTAGCAGACACACTTCTCCTTATCATAGATTTATGCACTCGCTCTGACACCCACACAAATCAATCATCAAAGTATGTGCCTATCTCTCTAACTTACAACTACATGTGACTAACAAGGCATTCTAAACAAATTAAAATTATATTTAAATTATGCAATTTACAAATTGCATCTAACTATCTATGAAATGATGAAATCTAAAGATAAAATCAGTCATAATTTTATGAAACAAATATACACAAATCATAGATATTCAATTATATGACACAGCCTCGCCGGCCTGGCTCAATTTTTATGCTTACATCAGTTATAAGTTTAAGTACCAATAGGTGAAGGGTGCGGACTACCAAACAAAAGGTTATAGGTTCGAATCCACCATTAGATTGCTGTTGTGAACTATATCCTACTAAACTATACTAAAACTACTAAACTATATCCTATAGGTTAAAGAAATATTAGTAAATTATTTCTAAAATCTACTAGTATTTGTTATTGCATATTATATTGTATATATTTTTTTTTTATGGAAGAAGGTGGCAAACGAGCAAGCGGTTCACCTAATGTTAAGTGACCTATAGACACCCATAGCTACCCATAGACATCTGCAATAAGTTACAGATGCGTTGCCTACCTTTAAATTAAAGGACAGAGGAGGAGACAGACAGAAAAAAGGATATTTCCTTTACCTATCAATCCACTCCCTGTCCAATCCACTTCCCCTTCCCGTCCTTTCCTCAGTAGAAATGGATAGGAAGGGGAAGAGGACTAAAATTAGCCTCTGGCACCTCGCTCATCAGACGAAACGCAGAATACTTCTACTTCACACCTGTCTTCTGTGAGAGTGTGGTATTTCACCGGTCGAGCCGGCCCATTCCTGCAACAGATGTTGTTGTTGCGGGCTCTACCACTGTTAAGTATATGCCACAGTCGGTCTTATTTGACTACAATGTGTTTAGATTCTTTTAACGCTAAGCATTTGTAATTTACTTATGTATGTATAAATGTACTGATAAAATCATTTGGTGATTTTATTTACATATAAGATATATGTACTAGATGTTTAAAAAGAAATGAAATAAATATAAACTTTCACAACATTTCTAGCAATAGGGATGAATTGAAATAATAACAGCTATATGTACATTTTACAACATATATGGACACTGAGCCATCTTTCGAGATAATCTTTCGTATATGGAATTAAACAAAATTGGAAACTCTTTAGCCAATGGTAATCTAAAATCATCATTATGAAAAGGAAAGTCCTACAGAGATGATGACAATTTATAATAAAATGTTAGTTTATCTTGTCATATGTTACATATAACTTTGCCTTACTTTTAGAGTCTTATTCATGAAAAACAATTTCTTTTATGGTTATAATCTTACTATATGATTTATGATATTACTAAAATTATGATTTTTTTGTATAAAAACTAATGTGCCCATTAAATCTTAAAAAAAAAGGAAACTTTCTAATAAAGAAATTTTCCAAGTTTACTTATTTTCTGTTTTTCAATTCCTTGACTTGTTTTACCACAACAGGTACAAAATGTTAATCCTTCTGTTTTGTTTGGTTTTTAATTACATTTTATGTTATTATAAAATGTGTAAACAAAAATAAACAAAGTTATTTAAAATCAAATTAAAAAAATTAGATCATATAAGAAGAAAATGATACTGGGATCCTATACATATAATAATTATACAATTGTATACATGCAACAAATATCTAATCTAATATGATCTAAACACGAGTTCATTGTGTTCACGGCGATTCATTCATAAAGTGTGAGCGAACTGTCAAAGCACCTCACGACGAAAACAAAAGGACTAGGCCGTGTTAAATTATGATAATAAAGATTTTTAAAGTACACTTATACGTAAACTTATTGTTTGCTAATTATGAGTACAAATTGTGAGAATTTAAATAAAACTTGGAAACCTACACTATTTGGGCACCACCTGTTCACCACTATGACAACAAAAGTCGGCAATCAATGCTACTCTCATACACATATTAACTTATTGCTCTATAGAAACCTTAAGTCTAAAATCCATACAGAAAATGAAAAATAATCGTTAATATTACTTACCAATCTTTATTTTTAATCTTTCTTCAACTCGCACTTTACGCGTTTCGTCCGCCATGTTAAATCCATAACTGTTTATCTCTTTCATCCGCTGTTATCTCTTTCGGAACGAGCCCCTCGGCCGGCTTGTCCCGCCACTTCCGGAGTGTCGTAATGTTCTACTTGAGCCTGTTTTCAACAAGTTAGAGTTAACTGGATAGTTCGAATCAGAACATGTGAAAACGTACGTTCTGATTTAGAAGTTCACTTATAAGTGATGATTTCCAGTGCAATTGAAATCGAATGAATTCATACTTGCATTGCGCATGTGCTTAATACATGCACTTTAATTCATCAATGAATGCACCTTTTGAAAATATATTACACAAATTTCACTTCACTGCTCTAAATTGTATCAGTAAAAACACAGGTTAATGAAATTTTATGTCTCATATAGTATCTTGATTATCACAACACTTCGTCAATAAGATATTTTGTCTAAATGAATGAACAAAAAGTATGAATGGACAATTACGTCACGTCACGACATTGCGCTTGCGCGGGCACGAAATCACGTACAGCCAACCGTATACCTACATCGGACTGAGCCTATTCATTCGTGTATTCTATTTGTTAGATGACAGAAGCGCACTAGTTTATAAGACGACCCATAGATGGCAAGCAAATAAATAACATAACTTGTCATTAAATATTTTTGTGACATTATTACCACAAAGAAACAGTAGACATTTAATTAGGTACATATTCTTTGAAAATTTCCAAACCTTACAGACTGTGAATAAAAGAAATGTTGCCAAGGCATGTTATATACCCTTAGATAAGGAATTTTATAGATCTGACATGAGCGTACACAACTAAGGCACAGCAATATAATGCATGAAAAAATAACGTTGCCAGTTTATGAACCAATAAACTACACCGGATTCTCAAAGAAACCCGTGTCTAAAATATATACAAGGTGGTCTATAATACGCACCAGAAATTAAATACTTGTATAATCTTACAAACTAACAATTTATTTTCCAGATAGCTACTTTTATTAGAAGAATTTTTGCTCTCTTGCAAATTTTGATTCGTCAAACAGTCCAGACACAAAAAATCTTTCTTAATATACAGGGCCTATATATTGAGTAATATGTCGTCTTCGAACTTCCTCGACGCGGATACGTAGCAATAAGATCCTGAGGGAAAATATCAAGTGACTGCAACTGTAACTTTACTTGTTCAGTGTCCGCGTTGAGGTCTCACCTAAAACTGATGTAAAAGAAAAATCGAAGTCTGAGGGGAACTAATATAGTTTGAAAAATAAAATAAAATTAAACATTTTTTTTCTTTTTTATCAAAGTTTTTTTTAATAATGTACATTTAAATTCTTATACACTGTCATAATGATGACATGACATATATGCAGTAAAAACGGTCGTTATTATTAACATGATCATTAAACAAATTAAGGCCAATACCTTTTTAACGCACTCCTGTAAAAACAATTAATTTCAGCCCCGCCTTATGCTTGACTTGAGTGGCTTAAGGCTTATTCTAGAGCTTGTGGGTCCATCCGGACCACGTGAGGAGAACATATCCGAGTATATTTCGTCGGTTTCCAGTTTTGCCGCCACGAGCAATGAATCTATATTACAAAAATTTCGGTTCTATTAAGAAAGGACAACACTATACAAATATACACGACATTCAAAATAACTTTTAGTTTATAAATTTTGTTTATTTTAGTTTATTACGTATTACCACAAAGTTTAAGGTAATTTTCCAGTGTCACACCTGGTATCCCCAAAAATTATAAAATCCGATCAACTTTAAAAACAGTAAAAATTACGGACAAATTAAAAACAAGTTTATTACGTGATAAAAAATTTAAACATTATTTCTATTGTTGTTGCTGTTGTCGAATCATATATCACTTAATAGTACGCTTCTACTCCACTTCTAAATAGTGACATTTTTACAAATAACCGATTCATTTAAATGTACATTTGCTATATATACTATAAAATAGTTTCTAGATGGTTTATTAATTAATTGGTAATGATTTCAACGATATACATTTTAATTGGCACAGCCGAAAAGTCTAGCTTCTATTTTTTTACATTTGTATTCATCAATAATTCATCAAGTACATTGGGATAGCTTTGTTACATGCATCTTTTTTTTTAAATAGACGATATTTATCATGTTCATTTAGAAAACAAGTTTCCTGTAAGTTTTCGCTTTTTCTGATGATCTCTTACTGCTTGTTATGTAATGTAAGAAATTTTAAGTAGTGAGAAGCTAGAAAGTTTCTATAAATTCTATGGAGACCAGACAAACTGTGTTTTAGTCCTGAGAACCTTTCTAGTAACGATGAATTTCTAATAATGGATGTACTATACACTTTGGTCTTATAACAGTATAATGGTGTGACCATCAGGTACAGTAAAATATTAGACTTAGTCCTCTCAAATAACGCGGCCAGGGAATCCAAGTGTACTGACCTTCTAGTTCCTATCGACCCCTATCATCTCGCATTATTAATTGACTTTGAAATCTGTATATTACGCGCTCTGGATTGCGCTGCGAGAACACAGTACATTTTTAGCAAAGGTGCCTTTAAATCATTAAATGAGGAAATCTGCTCAACTGATTGGAAGAATGAGTTTTCTCAACGGACAATGGATGGTTCTGTTAAGTTTTTTAATGAAACTATAGTCAATCTACAAAATAAACATATACCTCGTAAAATAGTTAAAAAGAAAAAATACCCACTATAGTTTGACTTGCCCCTTATTAAAACCACCAAAGAAACATTTAAAGACCTAAATAATATATAATAATAACTAATAAATCAAATGAGTTAATATTCAAGTTATTGCAGAATCGAGTAAAAATTATGGAGGCTGCATGTTATAAGAACTATATTAATCTTACAGAAAACTCTATTAAAACTTAGCCTTTCGGAATTTTGTCAAAAACCGATATAACTCAAATGCTCTCCCTTGTACACTTGTGTCTATAATAATGAATCGTTTTTTGATGGCAACGCAATCTTTTGGTTTTTTTTTTTATTTGGGGGTTGTATCCAATCAGGATATGACAACCCCATAGTACCTTTTACAAATATAACTGGCAAAAACATGTAGAATCATTGTCTAAAACGGAAATAACTAATTATAGACTCTCTCCAAGCTCTGTATCATTGTCGAAGTCTTTGAAAAAATTGTGTATGAACGGTTATACTCGGCCGTAGCGATTTTTTACTCCTTTTCAACATGGTTTTCTAAGAGGCCCATCAACAGTTACAAGTCGTACGTTGCTTAATGAGTTACTGATGTTATGGATAGTGGTAATTAGGTAGATGTCGTCTACACAGAGTACAGTAAAACGTTTGACCGGATTGATCATGATATCCTATTGAAAAAGCTCAGCAACATGGCTATAAGAGGTGATCTTTTTCGGTGTTTTTTATCATACATGGCCAATAGAACACAAGCCCTCACATTAGTCCTGTCAAAACTAAATTATGCCGATGGAGTCAATGGGGAATCCTTATTGATCCGGACTCATTCAACGTGTCCAGAATGCTTGTGCACGTTTTTGCTATCCTATATTTTAAAAAACTTAAAATTTCAACACGTCATAATAGAACTGTCTCTGAAAAACTACTGTGCCCAAAACACTACTCGACAGCATTGCGGGGCAGTTTTCGTTACAGCGCCGCTAAATGTTGGAACAATATCCCACCTCCTATGGAGTGCTTAAAATCTAGATACACGTTTAAAAATAAAAACAAAGTTTATCTTCTTTAAGATCAAAAAAAAAATTAAATATATATGTATAATGCACAGCAGTGACAGCTCATATAAATCTCTCGTATCTTAGCCAGTTTAGTATGCAAGAAGATAAATAATCGCAAGGGGGCACTAGATAGGCTCCACCATTTTAATTAATACGTCATGTTAAAGTCAAATGACATATGGTTAATGGGCATTTTTGAATTTTCAGATTTTTATTTGTGATTTGGCTTATTTTTGGACTTTACCGTAGATTTCTCATATGTGACCTGAAACTATAGTTTCAGGTCACATATGAGTTATATATAACTAGATTGTGATTTTG
>DWTW01001569.1:0-12381 GCA_018246275.1 Papilio slateri
CCCATGGGCAGCGGTCACTTAACATCAGGTGACCCGCTTTCTCGTTTGCCACCTAATCCCATAAAAAAAATGCTATGTTTTATTTATCTATCTATTTATCCAAGCAAAGTCGGGCGGCTTGCTATTATATTATAAAACGAAAAGAAACTTTCAATTACCCCTTTTTATCTTTGCCAGTAATGAGTTTAACTATTTACAACTCCAGTCAATTGATAATTTGAATGACAAAACAAGTTAAGATAAGAAAAGTTTTTGTGAATACTTTGATGGATATGTTGTTTCACATATATATGTTTATACACATTATAAATTTAACAGTTTAGACTACAAAAATCTGGCTAAAGATTTCTCTTAGGTGCAATAGAAGGTCATGAAGTTATTTAATTTATTTTTACTCAACTGACCCAGAAGGATGATAAGGATTTTCGC
Source organism: Papilio slateri (assembly GCA_018246275.1). NCBI lineage: Eukaryota > Metazoa > Arthropoda > Insecta > Lepidoptera > Papilionidae > Papilio > Papilio slateri. Next base: position 430 of record DWTW01001569.1, read on the forward strand.
ACTAAGTCCGTTGCATTGTGACCTGTAGCCTAAATGGCTTGACCAATTTTGAATAGTGCAGTATCATTAGATTCGTATTCTCCCTCCGAGTGTTATTAGGTAATATATTGATGTAGTAAATGAATGAAGATAATCATACTGTGTTGTTCTGTTGTGTTCTGGTTTTTTAAATTAACTGTCACTTGTTTAACGAAGGGTTTGACTGTAATGTGATCACAATAAACTTTATAAAATCATATAAACAAACTTGTACATCATTCTTACCTAAATCACAATATATTTAATGATGAGAAAGGGCAGATAATTATTAATAGTCTAGGAACTAGGTGCATAAGAGACATACATGACAAAATTAACTCTTACATACAAAGCATGTAGAAGAAAAAGCAATACTATTTTGTTAGAAACATACCTAAAATAAATACCTAAATATGTTTTCAATAAAATACTAGTTCATAAAAGGTTGGTTTCCTGTTTCCTGTAATTTTTTTTTGCTCATATATTGTTTATATGTCCATTCCATTGTGACCTCCTGTAACCTTAACAGCTTGACTGGTTTTGAGAGAGGTGTCACTACATACATATTATTCCCCGGAGTATTATAATGATCCGGTAATATGATAGTGTAATGAATAATGGTAATCATACAGTTAGTCAGGGTTTTTTTATTACTTATTCCTTGTGTGTTTCATATTATAACAGTTATCATCAGCACCAATTGGTGTATAAGTTAACTCATTTCATTTCTAAAAGACATTGGTGTGTATTGTACAGAATTGGAGATTTAACATTTCATCTAAAAGCTAAGACATGAACTCTCAGCAAATAACTTGCAAGTTTGTTTTGTATGATACAAAAAAATAGAGAAGTGATAAAAAAAAATAGGTCGGCTCGATCAACTACTGTTGTGAACCATGTCCAACCAAGTTTAAAGCTTGTTGGACATGTTCAAAAGAAATAATAGTAAATTATTTCAATAATCTACTGATATTTCATATATATGCCAGAGGAAGGCTAGCACCAGGCAGGCGGCCGGCCGTAAAAAAAGCTACGGTATGGAATACTGTCACACTGTGCCGACCCCACATAAAGTGGGCAAAAAGAGAAGAGAAAAAAATTACAAATTAAATACAATTAGTTATACTCATTAGAAACTTTCAATAAAGACTGGTTACTGACATTTAGAGAACTTCACTACAATTATGAGAGGAACCAGATATATAATAATCAATAGTATAAAAACTAAAAAACCATGCTAAGCTCTTGTTATGTATTGTAACGAGCTAGCATTGTGCGCAATTTTAAATTTAGTGATGGTAAGGATCCTGGTTAGAACCAAATTATGAAAAATGTATTGTCATTGGTCCTTGATGACTATGCAAGTTTCAATTTAATCTGAGGTTTGAAGTGGAGGGAAAATCAAAGTAGGAAGTGTTCATTACATACATGAAACTTATATAAAATTTATAGTTAAGTAAAATAAATGTTCTTGTGAGTAACCAGTTTTTATTACTGATTTGTAATTCTATAAAGAATATAGGACCAGTACTTTAAGCCTTATTTCAGATCTCATTGATCACTGAATACATCATTGTCACATTTTGGAAATCTCACATTATTATATTAATTTTACATGCTATAAATCATATAAAAACACTAATCTGAGTAAATAAAAATATATTCTTATTCAATAGAGAAGACAGCAGTTACCATCTACTTAGGACCCAGTAACTCAGAAGTTCAATCAAGCATACAACCCTAAAGCTTAAATTCAAATACTATAATCAGAATGTTATATATTAAAATAGGATATAGGATAATGCAGCATTTATTAATTCTAAAACTACTCAGCTCGGTTAAATAATGTAAAAGCTGTCATTTTTTAATAACTGCATCCAGAAGTTGTATGTAAAATTATATGTGGGTAACAAAATTGAACCTACCATCTACCCACATTTATGTGATTACACATATAAATAGTGTTTAAAAATTTTGTAGAAAAGAAAATCAACTTATAACAATAGCAGTAAGAAACTCTTTGCTAAACTTTACATCAAAAAGCCTTATTTCATTTTAGTATATTACTAGCTGTTGCCCCGGACTTGTTTCTTGTTTTCCTTCCTGGATTTTTTGTAATTTGATTCCATATATAATAACTTATGTATTAAAATATTGTAACTGACAATACAATACATATTAGCATAGCAACTATGTCACATTACCATGGTAACAAATATTGTAAATAAAGGTTATATTTCTCCATTCCGTGGGAACAATTTTTTTTTTCACAGTAAATGGTATCCTTCTCTTTGGCCCACACAATGTGCGTGACAAAATTCATGACAAGGTTTCGATTGAGTCCTAAAGACATGACGGCATAATAAAGAAACAATTTTTATTTTATTTTATTATAATACCATTTGTTTTTATAATATTATTTAAGGATGAGTAAAAAGCTCTCAATCCCCATCCCAAAAATCAGAAATAAAATCCCACCCAGTATATTTTTTTGGATTTTGGTATTGTTTAAAAAAAACCACATTGATTGAGTTGATAGGGTAATTTTAGTGTTGCATGCTAAAACATGTATTTTATTGTAGAAACATTAAAATATTATAGCTATAATGACAAAAAAGCACATCTACTTCAAATAATAAGTGTTTAAATAGTTATAAGATATTCTTTAAATATTATTTGATTATTCAATGTTTATATTTTCCAAATTAGATCAATATAAAGTTTTTTTTTGTCAAGTTACTGCATCACCATCTGCAGCACAAATACAAATTATTATTAACATTGTTGCCCTTATATGTTGAAGTGTTAAGAGAATATATGCCATAACCAGCAAGCAGATATTTGTAGATGTATAGGAGTTGTAAGAGGTGTGCCAGGACCGGCTGCATAAATTGGTTATTGTTGTGAGTTACAGGCATGAGTGCATAATTAAAGGAAAATATAGTATAATTATGATGTAAATTGTTATTATACAATATCTACATAGATCAATTGAGGACCATAGATTTTAGACATATTACTTTAACAGTAGTAGAGAATGCAACAATGACTGGAGAAATACCACAACCTCACAATAGATAGGGGTGAAGTAAATGTTTTCTGCATTTTGTCTGATGAGTGAGGTACTGGAGGCTTAATTCTAGTCCTCTTCCTTATTAGAAAAGCATGGAAAGGGGAAGAGGATTTGACGGGGAAGGGATAGATAGGAGACAAAAATAGCCTTCGATCTATTTATCCCTTCCTCTATTCATTAAATGTAGACAATACATCTGCAACTCACATTGGTTTTACACATTTTCAATCTAATTAGGTTTAATATATATAATAAAGATTGGTCTTTTTGCCTACCCCAATTTTGGGTAACAAAATATGCTTATTTATTTTACTGCTGTGTAGCATTTTAAATTCATGATGAAATTCATTCCAAAAACTTGATAAATATTTGAACAATCAATATTGTAATAAATTAACAAGTGTGAACGATAACGAACCATGAAAATAAATTGCATTTCTATACATCAACTTTGTAGGTATAAGAACAAATGCATAAATAATATGACATTTATCCTTCGCCATTTTCACCTGAATAATTTTAGCAAATTCACGTATTAAACAAATTTTTTAATTCGATATTTACCATCTCCGAAGTTCAGTGTAACATTAAAAATTATCAAAGTTAATCATAAATTACCGGAGAACTTATTGCAGTCTATCAAATGAATAAAATGGCAGAAGGGGTCGACTTACCTCAATATCGGCATTGGCAGCAGCATTGGTGGGCTTATGGTCTGAATTATTTTGCTGTTCCTTTACTAGATTGTATAAAACTTTCGAATCGTCGGTAGAAATATTTGTGACACTTTTATCTGGGGCTTTCGGTTCCTTATCATACTCCGGTGGAGGAGCCATCTTGAAGGAAGAGCAATCAGACAGATGACAAGTCTTATGACTTTAGCACACTAAAATCACTCTCTCCACCTTTTCTTACGGTTTCACTGTCTTAAAATTAAATCATTATGATTTATTAATTTATTTACGACACATCTAAAGTTCTACGAAACAGGAAAACCAAATTCTTCATTTTCGACAGATTCCACCTAACATTTTTCCAATTTAATGAATAATGGTGACTTTAGTACGGATTGAGCGCCCTCTACTGGCATAACATTTCTGTAGACAGAGCTGGTGGACAGTTTAAAAATAAATTTTAATAGCCAGCAATCAGCAACACCATCTAAGTTTGTTTATATTTTACAACCTTTAAAACTTTCATTGAATATGTTAAACCTTTAATATCTACAAATTAACTATTTACAAAATTGAGTTCCACGTGTATCAAACAAAAGTGATTGTCCCGAAATATTTTCAATATTATGAGCTGGACTACAATGATATATGATAGAAATTTTAAAATCGTTCTTCATGTGTGAAATCTTCGAAATAGTAGTTTTTTTTTAATTTAAGGATTAGTAAAAATAAATTTTATACTTACAATAAAAGCTTGCTAATAATAAAAAATACTATATATATAACCAACTTATAATAAAAATTATGTTTGTGTTTTTTTACTGCAATTTTTTCATTTTGTTCATCAATCATTATTGTATTACTTACTCCTTGTCAATAGTTAAATTATATTGTCTTTGCAATCATTACTTTGATTATCAGTGTCACTTTGGTGTCTGCTATCGTTGTAAGGGTCGCTGCGTATTTAAGAACAAAATAAAATAGAGCAACTAAAAGGTTTTGCAGCTGATTTGCATTGCTTAGATTAAATATCAATATGGGTGAGACTAAGGAGAACATTTTTCTTTTTGTTCCCAATATAATTGGTAAGTGCAAAGTTACTCCCGGTAGGTGTAATCGATTTATTTAAAGTACTTTGCATCATTGTTTATATTATGTGTTCCAGGATTTGCGCGTATCATTCTCGCTATTATAGCATTTTATTATATGCCTACCCACTGTGTATTGGCATGTATTTGCTATGTAACATCAGCTTTATTGGATGCGGTTGATGGACACGCCGCGAGATATCTAAATCAAAGTACGTAGAATTTGTATAACGTAATCTTATAATTTAATTAGTCACATATGTTACAAATTTTTAACATCTAAGGGTTGTTCTTTGATACAAATTTACTTGATGTTTCTCTAATAATTATTACAGGGAAAAATTATAAATTTAAATCAATATAGGTACGATTGCTTATTATTTTAAATAAGGTAAATTAGTATATTAAAATATGATTTTATAAATTTGTGTATTCATAAACAGGTACTAAATTTGGAGCTATATTGGACCAGTTGACTGACCGAGCTGGAACGGCAGGCTTGATGATGACACTTGCCACATTTTATCCTCACTACACATTCTGGCTGCAAATGTCTATGGTCATTGACATAACAGGGCACTGGCTCTATCTTCATACTTGCATGCTGCAAGGGAAGACCTCACACAAGTTTATAGACATGTCTGAGAATCCAATAATGCATGTCTATTATACTAATAAAACTGTGCTTTTCTTCATGTGCGCCGGTAACGAAGCATTCTATGCAGCCCTCTATGTTATGTATTTCTTCACTGGACCTACAGGTGAGAACACCTATATATAAGAAAGTAAATTTTAAAAATAATACAAAAGACCTTAAATTGAAAATGTTCTCCAATTTGGAGGACAACTTATATTTTGTATTATTTTCTATAAATAAGGGCAACAAGCAAGAGGTTTATATGATTTTAAGTGATCACTGCTACCCATAGACAACCCTAACAATTACATGGGGTCTGCTTTAAAATTAGGTTACTGGAACTTGTAGTTGAGATTTTTTTAACTGACATCCTGTGGTTAGATTGGGTTCTTTGTGTGTCAGGTTGACATGGACCACATGCAACAAGGTCTAAGTCAAGGTCAACGACCAAAAGCAACTCTAATGTGTTTGAAATAAATGTGAATTAAATATGAAATTTTGAACACACATTGTCAGGGACATAAGGTACCTATTATCCCAAAAAATAACTTTTTCTGTTGGTCCTTTATGAAATTCCATGATTTATCACTCATTTTTAGCTTATCATACGGGTTAATAAAATAAAATAGAACCACAATCTAAAAATGTACCTAATTGCTGCACAGGTCGACTAGTTACCTAACTCCATTTACAAGATTTTCCAGCGAGGAACATAGGAAACTAATGCTTGTGCAGCCGCAAACAACTGCTGGTAAAATAATTATTCTATATGTTTTTAGTATTGGGCGTTGGACTATTCAAGTTGATAGTTCTACTTTCCATGCCCGTAGCAGTGGTGAAAACTGGCATCACAATTGTCCATATCATTGTGGCATCTCTCAACTTGTCCATCATTGATATCAATGAGAGGGCTGCACTTGCTGAGAAGCAGAAGAACTAAACTCATAGATTTTTTGGCTTCCTTGGAGTAAATAGAAGTTAAACCATTTATTATCAAGGTTTGAGTTTTCTTTTATTTGTACATAATATAAATATCTTACATCTACTGTCAAATCAAATTAATTTTTAGACATACATTTTTACATAAGTGTGTTTGAATCTATTTGAATAGGTTGTTGTACCTTAATGACACAAAGAAAGATTTGTATTATTGAATAGAAAGATTTAACGTAACGCTTCCGTAGCAAAATTTTAAAGTCAACTTGACAATTTTTTTTATATAAAAATATTATATTCTTATTACTTTTCACCCTGTAAAATCTACCGTCCAACCCCCTCTTCCCCCGTCCCAATGGCGTCCAAGCCGCACTCAGGTTGATTTCCTTCATTATATCACCTTGAAATATATTACATTTTTCGTTTTGTTCAAACGTCAGGATGTACAATTATATATAATTGTATAATTACTCTTTTAAGTTTCTGTTATTTCATCAGAGTTAACTTTGTAGACTTTTATTCACAAATATCACATACATAAAATATCTATTAAAATCTCTGACAGTCTGCAATGCCAAATCTAATATCAATCAAAGTTTATTAACATATTAAGAATTTAACAGTAAGCATGTATTAAAACTCCATTGCCACAAAATGTATGAGAAATCGTATGTTGTTGATATTTTTTTCGTTAATTTTCACAAATTTTTTATTAGTTATTCTGCTATTTGGAGCGAAGACAAATCTTACAAATCAAGCTCCGTATTGAATAATTTTATTCTAAAGTTAAACATTCTTATCTATTACTAGTGCTATTGAAATATTGTAATTTCAAATAATTATGTTTGATTTTAAGTGTTTAGTGAATAGGATTATCAATCTAAATGTTGCTCGAATTTTACTATATTTTTATTTGATTAAATATTTACATAAATTTAAGTACAATTGTAGTATTCAACGCTGTAGATACCAATGCATTTATTTATCATAGCTTATTTGCATAGATTAACATCTATGATCATTGATTAATTTATATTTAAGATTTTTTATACCAGGAGGCACCAAATCTTAAGTGAGCCCTACCTATAGATATCAACAAAAGAATCTGTAAAATCGGAATGGATAAATTATGGTATACTATTGTATAATAATGTTTTGTTGTTGCTTAAATCTATTTATATGCCATATTACATAGAAATTCAAAAATGTTTTATAATCTTCACTCACAAATATCAAATCTTTTGCAATATATAAGTTAAAGAAAGTAGTTTTAGGAATTGTTACGTTTAAATTCTAGTAATCTGTTGACAACAACCAATGAATTTAGTAAACTATTATTTATATATTTGTGCGCAGTGCATAGAGAAGGTTACCAAGTGATCTGGAAAACAGACATTTATGAGAGTTGTAAGATTGGTTAAATCAGATAGTTCAATAGTTTGAACCATATCGATTAAACATTCTAGTACTTACTTAAATCTCACTAACCGTGAACCAAGTTATGTATAAGTGAACTTCGTGACTAAGCATAGTGTAAGCTGTAAAGGCATATAGCAAATTGTCATTTGTTCACTTCAATTGCTAGACAGATTATAATGTCTAGTCCGATCATAAACTGTCGAAGTTTACAATCGTTGGGCGACATATAGTCTCACTCCGCTAATCTTTATACATTGAGTATACCTATTTTATTGTACCAGTCAGTTAAAAAGGTTATAATTATTTGATCCCAATTGTATTTAAAACAGATGCTTTTTTTGTCAAAGTTGTGTCCAAAAAAATATTTTTAAAGTCCTAGTAAAATGTGATTTTACGAAGATCAGACCTAGTACTAACATAGTACGGTACCGCATTATTTAAAAAAAACTATTTATTGAATTCAAGTTTTTTGTGGTAATTCATATAATTATAATTTTTATAATGTTCACATATGAAGTTTTTTTTTATTTTTATACTTTTACTTTTGTTCCTATCTTTTGAATAATTTGTAATGTTTTCTTTATGTAATCAATTTTTTTTTATACATGTCATATTGATAGTGGCTATAATTTTATTGATCATTACTAAATTATATTCTTATTCTTTTATTAAATACAATTTTTCGCTATTAATGTAATTATTAATTAAAATGCATTTATGTTGTGAGTAATAAATATATGACGTAGTATCTTGTTTTTCACTTACACTCAAAGCTCCAATGAAAGCCTCAAAAACACATGACTCCTTTTGTCGTTACAAATAGAGTATCAAGTAAGTATGTAATTGCAATGAAGTCTTTTGCGAGGCGGAAAATAGTATATTTTCGTATTTTTCCCTTACCATCCAAAATGGATGTACAGCCGGGGTAAGAAAACCGTCAGTTTTCAAATTCATTCCTTTATCAAGTCGTAGACACTTAGTACATTTTGAAACTAAACCACTCAGCGGACAACTGCAAGTAAAATGATTCTTGATATGAGAACAAGGTTCAGTATGGTAAAAGCCATGGCTTAGTTATGAAGTTCGAATCAAATATATTCTATTTACTTGTCAGTGTCTCTGGTCGACTAAGATGACGAACCTTTTTTTTCCCCAACTACATTCATATAGCTTTGTGTCGCGAAATTTAAAATGAATCACATAATCTTTGATTTGTATAAATCAAAGATTATGATTTGATTTATATAAATCGGATTATGATTTGATTTATGTAAATCAAAGATTATTTGATTTATGTAAATCAAAGATTATGATTTGAATGTGATTCATTTTAAATTTCGCGACACGCAGCTATAGGAGATACACAAATATGTTTGTGATGGACAAATTTTTTTTAGAGGAAATTAAAAAACAATCTGTTATTAAAGCATTTATTAAAGTTTTATGTAAGCACATTAGCTATTACATTATTAAGGAAAATAAAATGCAGAACTCTTATTGTTCCTATTTAAAAGTAAATTAAATGAAATACTTGTAATGTAAAATAGAAAGTAATGTTAAATTTGTCAATTCGATCAACCTTTAAGGCTACTCATGCCAGCCCTCATAATTTCATCCACAAGAAGGAGGTTGCTGGCTATAATAGTGCAAGAATTAAGAATTTGTTTTTTAACTATATAGTTGTCTAAAATACCCAAATCGGAAGGTTTAATAGCTTCACCCGTGCTCAAGTCTAATCCGATGGCATCGGGGCTCAAGCGGGACTCCTCCTGCAATTTAACAATTGTATCCTGTGCGTCATAGCCGGAGTTGACAGCAAGCATTTTGGGTATAATAAGTAAGGCCTCGGCGTAAGCTTGAATTCCCAGACGTGCCTTGCCTTTAACAGTGTCCTTGTATTTTTGCAATTCCAAATTGGCTTTGATTTCGAACGCGCCAGCACCCGCTACGACCGCTTTGTCTTCGATAGCGTTGTTAATAGCTCGGAGGCCGTCACGGACGGCGTCCTTGATTTGTATCAGAGTGTGCTTGTTGGGACCTTTGATGAGGATTGTAACCGACTGAGGATTCTTGCAGTCTTCCACGAAGGTGTACTTTTCCTCTCCGAGGATGTGCTCGTAAACCAATCCCGCGTATCCAAGGCAGCTCTCCGAGAGGTCGTCGACCGAGTTCATAGCGGAGCCGCCGCACGCCAGCGCCAGACGCTCCATGTTGCGCCTCTTCGCCCGGCGGAGAGCGATCATGCCCTCCTTTGCGAACGCATCCAAAGACAGAGGATCAATACCTTTCTGGTTGATAACAACAAAGGTCTTGTCTGTACCATCACAAACTTTTTTCTTCAAAGCAATTATCTGCAAAAAAAACAGGCGATATTATAATCCAATCCCTATCCCGATAATATACATAAATTATAATTTAACTTAGAATATAAGTCACAAAATGAATAGATCGTACCGGATCCATCCCCTTTTCCATATATGGTAGTAAATGACGCTTACGACAATGTGATACAAATTTCTAGTAAAATGGTTTTGTACATATTTTGCAATCGTAGGGAGGAAAAATTATAGGTTAACACTTAATTATTTCATAAGCTCTGCTCTTGAGATAAAAACTTAAAAATGTTATGTATTTATCTACATTCCTTTCCTTTCCCAACAAAAAGATTGGTAGGGATAGTGGTGAAAAATTCATAGAAAAAAAAACAATTTTTTATAGGATAAGGGGGCAAATGAACAATGGGTCTCCTAAAGTTAAAATTTTAATTTAATTTCATTAGTTGGTAGTGATGAGAAATACCAATGTAATGAATAACAACAAAAAATATTATATTCACCTTTTTAACCCTCTGATCGATGAAGTCTCTCTCAGCGGCGACAAGTTTGTCCCTTTCCTCTGCGTTTTTGTAGAAGAATCCAGAGTTGACAGTTGTCTTTTCATATTCAAGGGACACATTGCAGGTTAGGATGTAGGCGTTCTCAACGCGCTTCGGCATGTCGGGGTGGCGGGCGCCGTGGTCCAGAACCAAACCTGAAGAGGAACCAAACAATATCCTAGTGGAGTCAACAGACACTGTCTTGTCTGTGCTTGAAGTGGGTTTCGCTTTTAGCTTCAGGGTTTTACATTATTCTTAAAAAAAATGGACTAGGACCAATTGTGAATTTAAACCAGCCTGGGTGTCCGTTTGAGTTTATCGTAACTTAATTATCTTAACCATCCCAGGGACCCCCGGGATGGTTATGATTTACACACAAAATGTTTACCAAAATCGATATAGCCGCTATGGAGGAGTTCTGTCACATTCACATGCACAGAAGAAATACATATATAAAGAACTTATTTATAACTTTTTTCTTCATTTCTTAAGATTTTTAGTGGTAGAGCCAGCAACAACATCTATTGCACAAATAGGACGGCTCGACCAGAAAATACGAGGATCTCACAGAAGACAGGCTTGATGTAGAATTATTTCTGCATATCATTTGATAAGAATGGTGCAAGAGGCCTAATCATAGTCCTTTTCCCCTTCCTATGATGATGAGGAAGAGGATGGATAGGAAAAGGAAATATCATTTTTTTTGTTTATCCCCCTCTCCTCTCCTCTGTCCATTAAAGGTTGGCAATGCATCTGGAACTCATTACCTTGTTGCAGATGGCTATAGGAAACAGTCATTTAACATCAGGTAAATTGCTTGCTTATTTGCGACCTTCTTGTACAAAAGAAAATCATATTACAAAGTGATATTTCTTTTAATATTTTAATCCTACCTTCCAACTTACCAAAAACGTCTACCAAAAAATATTATTGTTATGTACAAAATTACCCTAGCTTTTTCTATTGCTCTTTTTTTTTTTCAAGGATGTAATAGAGGTGTCATTTGTTGATAGCACATGCTCTTCTCATTTCATCACCCCTCTCTATCGACTCACAATTTTACCTTTTTTTTATAGAAGGTGGCAAACAAGCTAATGGTACACCATTTTACCTTTTTTTATAGAAGAAGGTGGCAAACGAGCTAGCGGTACACGCGATATTAAGTAACCGCTGCCCATAGGCATCTGCAACAAACTAACTAGTTGCAAATGCATTGCCTACTGTTAAAGGAC